>BGNK01004297.1:0-32515 GCA_003297005.1 Symbiodinium sp. clade A Y106
GGGTTGGGCTCTGGTTCCTCCCCTGTTGTGCCTGTCCCCCTTTGTTCAGGGCTTGCATTTACCTGCCATTGCCGCTCTGCCCGGTGTCTCTGACTCTGCTGCCGCTGGCCTATGCCCTTACTGGTCCTTCACGTCTTATGTCGGATGCTACTGCTCTTCCTCGTGAATCTGCAGCCCAGCGCCGGCTTGACGGTGCTGGAAAGGACGACAGGCGCCTCGACTGCCATCTCCGACTCAGGGGAATGCGTTTCTCTTCTACGCTGCTGGCTTCGTTGGCGCACCCTACAGCATCCACGGCGCCTTCGCAGGCCGACGCTCGTCGACAAGCTCGGGCTTTGGCAACATCGGGAACCACCTCGACTACGGTTTCTACCTGTTCGGCAGCTGAAGACTCCCGGGCGACCTCGCGCAACGTTGACCTGCACACCATGGACTAAGGTATGTGCCCCGGTGCCAGGCGTGAGGACCTCCTCTGCCAGGTGCTGTGCCCCATCCGAGCACGTGTCCACTTTGCACTCTGCTAAGACGTGCCATGGGGTTCATGGATGCTTTAGCTGCCTGTGCCATGGACGCCCTGCAGCAGCTCTCACCAGTACTAGGTGCCCCCGCCCAACTCGCCCTCAAGCCAGGATTGCTATGCCACCTTTAGTTTGCCTTCAGGTACTACCTGGCCATGGGGCCTGTGATGATACGCGGCGGCCCGACGTGCCGGCTGCAGGAAACGCCGGGGATAGTGCTAGCACCTGCGGCCCTGGTCTTGATTCCGGTTTAGGACCCCGCCCTGGTTTTAATGGCACCCCTTCTCCCCAAATCCGTAAGCCGTTTGAGCCATGTCCTGCTGAAGTTGTCATGATCGCTGTACGCGACGCCTGTTTGATGACTTAGCCCTGGGCTCTGCAGTGTCTTCAGTTTTCGCATCGGGCTCCTCACGCCTTTTCTGGTTTAGCGGATTGTCACTGGTATAGCTTCCAACCCTCACGTCTAATGTCCCAGCTGTCAATGTAGGCTGCATCAGGAAGAAGAGTGCACGCAAGAAGTGAATAGGTACACTGCTGGGGATACTGGGACATTCCCCGGACTTGGGACCGGGGGGGCTCACATGTTCGGGTGTGTTTGACCTATCGGGGCGGTGTGTCCTCAAACTGTGTACACCAATGGTGTGTGAGTTGAGGAGCGCGCACAGGTGTGCCTCGGAGCGAGTCCCTAGACAGGAAGGAAGCCACCGGGGTAGCGAGGCCGACAACCAATGGACAAGGGGGCAGAGTAGACAGGTATGGACCTTCCACCGTAGGCCCGCCTCGAGGACCGCCCTGACCAAGGTGCAGCTGTCGTCAGTACCTGTGTGCAGATTGCAGATAGCTCGGATCATCCGGCCCAGGGAGTGCCACGGTATGTCAAGCTGTAGCTCTGATGGATGGGCAAACAGACGGTCTCTTCCAGAGGTGAAGCGGTATCGGGGCAGGGCACGTGCGCCTGTTCTGCCACAGCGCCTGTGTCGTGCAGGCCGCAGGGGTCCAGGAATGTACACACAGCTGCGCAAGCAGCGCCGGTGAAAGTGGGCAGACCCACGGATGCAGCACGAAGGCGCAATTCTTGAACAGGGTAGGCAGAAACCAATTATGGACACGAGAACCCGAGAATCCCACAAACGAGATGAAGTCTTGATATAGCCCTGACGAAAGCTAGCACGGTGAGAGTACGCATGGCATGTAAGCTTCCGTGGCAGAGACGCTCTAGAGCCTGGAAGTGGTGCAGACCCGGCCGGCAGCCGAAGCAGTGGGGCTCTGGGTCTCCTGTCAGCGCAGTGAGGTTGAGGGTCCAGAGCTCTTGCAGAGATCAGCCTATAGGGAAGCTGCCACTGGACCAACCGATCCGACCACCTAGGGAGCAAACTGAATATGACCCTTGAAAGCGCGGGGGGGCTGGAGGAGGCGGGGATTCCACAAGGTAGGATGTAGGGTTTCAGCAGTGGACGGGCTCGCCTATGATTAAAGGACTCGCAAGAAGATTGCGGCTCAAGAGACAGTAAGCCTTGACAATTAAGGGAAACCGACAAGGATCCATCCCAAAGGCAGTGAATCAAACCCTGTCCCATCCCGTGCACCATGTACATCCACGCATCACGATACTGTCGCACTGCTACGTCCTGCACAAAAGCCGTGGGAGGTGTTCCTTCACCATCATTGCCCTCGGCCTCTGCGCGCGCAAGGGCAAGCGGTGCCACACTGTCCAAGCGGGCTCTGCGGCGCATGCCCTCATGTACCCAAGGCGGAGTGGTCGGGGCAGGATGCTCTTGCGTCTGGCCCATTGCCCCTATCACAAGGTCCTGACGAAGCAGCATAAAGTCCACACGAGGATAAAGTGGGCGACCTTCTACCACCAGCGTCCACGCATGATTCCAGTCAATGACCGCACTCGGGTCTGCCGGAAGCGACGTCGCCTGTAGCCTCGTCGGCATGCCATGCACCTCCACGCGCAGTTCCACGCGCTCCCGCTCCTCGCGGAGCTCCTCCTCCACAAGTGTGGCTGGTCTCGCAACTCCTCCAGCGTGTATGCGCCCACGGACTTTGGGCGTAGGTTTCAGAGTCTCCCGACGCTCATTGCTGTCATCAGTTAGGTCAACAGTCAAATCCGTCACTGTACTCTGGACCCTGGGCGCATCAGGCCTGAAGGAACCAACCGGGCCTATGAAGTGCAATGCCGCGACTGCAGACGATGCGTCCTCAAACGGAGTCAGTCCGGAGCCCACAGGCCCCTGTGAGTGGCCCGTTGGTACATCATCCGGGACGGTAATCGACACGCTGCCAGCAGGCACATCGAGATCTTCCGAGGAGGTTGCGTACGGTCTGCGCAGTCTCCTATAGCCAGCTGCATGAATTGATCAGGTGGGAGCTCACCTCTCAGCCTATCTGGTCGAGCGCCTCCTCAATCGCCGCAGTCACAGAAGGCGGGGGAGAGCCTGTGCTCCCGCTAAACGCCGTGAGAGGTCTCGCACTTCTCGTGCCGGCAGTGGGGTGCGCCTCCTCCGAGTCTGAAGACACTGTGACCTCCATGCCCGTAGCAGCATCAGCTGGATCATCATCCCTCCTCCTCTGACTTCGCGTAGGCCTGCTCCTGTTGCGAGTCTGGTCGCCCGGGCGCTTTCTCCGAGGAGCCATGTTCCAAGGGCACGCACCTAATGATACCTTAACGACCCCTCCACAATCCTGGATTAGGTCACGGGACCACTTACTTACCGGGAAGGCCAGGCTGGAGTGGTCGTGCCAGCCCAGGGTGCGACTGAAGCGGCACATGATTCACGCATGCCGTCTTCACAGGCTGCCGCGAAGCAGCTTCTGGGCAAGCAGGCGACGCAAGAGTCGCATCAACAGAGCTAAAGCAAGATCCAGAAACGCTCCTACGCGCGGGCGCTCAGGCGTGCTGCAGAGAGAGGTGGAGCCTGGTACCGGGGACGCTGGATCAAGCAGGACCCAGTGACTAGATCGCTGCTCCGTCCTGCAGTCACCACTCGCCACTCCAACAGGTCGAAGGGTAGAGCCCCGCCTCTCTCCACTGGCCGACACTATGACGTGCTCTCGTGGAACGCCGGCGGCTTAGGCGGCGGACTCTACGACGAGTTGCTGCTTTACATCAAACAGTCCTCGCACGACATTGTGATAGTCCAGGAAACTATAAATGGCGGTTTGAGTCCACTTGGGAAGACGAACATCATCATTACTTCATTCATTCTGGTTCTCAAGCCAAGGATCACTGCCATGCTGGAGTTCTCACTGTCATAGCCCGGAGAATTGTGGACCCAGGTACCATCCGCTTTACAGCACCCGTTGCTGGTCGTCTGCTCAGAGTACAGTTTAAGCACGGCCCGAGACAGATCGATGTCATCAATGTGTATCAGCACACATGGCGTAACACCAAGCATGTCATTGCGCTTCGAGCCAAACTCTGGGATGCGCTCACCAAACAGGCCCAGGAGGTTCCATTGCGTAGTAGACTTATGATCGGAGGGGACTTCAACACCCCCTGCTTGGAGGCTGGAACTCACGCGGGACTCTCGGTGCTTGCTAAACCCGATAACGGGGTTCTTGACTCAGATGACTTTGGATGTCTGGTACAGGGACTTGACCTCGTTGTGCTTAACACCTACCAGCAGGCCACTCCCTGTCACACCTACCAGTGGGACAAGCAAAAATCCCAAATCGACTTCTGGATGGTGAGACGTCTGCATTCAGGGGGGGCAGCCAAGCAGGCGAGGCCGCTCCATCACTTTGTGGTTGGCCGTTGGCGAGGAAGCCCCCGTCACATGCCGGTGCAAGCACAGGTGATGTACCGTTGGCAGCCTTGGGAGCACCACCGTGCGCAGCACGAACCCCGGAGGATAGAGGTAGATCGCCACGCCGTTCAAGCTGCACTCTCGACAGCAGAATCGCTCAGTTCCGCGCCCAGGTCCATCAGCTGATTGAGGCGGCTCCTACTGGGAGCCGCATCGAGGATCTGCAGGCCAGCGTTCATGACTTCGCGTGTAAAATCTTTCCCAAACACCCTCCACAGCGAATCTCCAAACCATGGCAAGATGGCACTGTGACCCATTATGCTCTTACCATGTGGGGCCATTTTCGCTCACGGGCGGCAATCATACGTCAGTTCAGGGGTCGGCCTACACTCCAGGCTATGTTCAAGGCCATGTACTTCAACAAACTTCATAAGGCCGCCCAAGCGAGGGGCAAAGCGCTTCGCAAACAACACCGAGAGGACCTACTAGCTCAAGCTCGTCAGGCGGCGAAAGAGCACGACTACCGAGAGCACCATCGGCTCATCAATCTGCTCGCTCCTAAAGCCGTGTATCGCAAATTCCAGCTAAGACTTGACGGCAAACTCCTCACTCCAGAGCAAGAACTCCAGGCCATGCGTCAGCACTTCGAAAAACTCTACAACGCGGCAGACGCCGTGGCGCGGTGCAAGGAAGTTTCACTTCCTGAGCCGATCCCGGTTGACTCAGTGGAGGTACATGATGCCCTTCGGGCTCTTCCGGCCGGCAAGGCAGGCCTTCCGGGCGCCTGCCAGGTGCGGTGTGGCGTCTCTGCGCTGATCAGGTCGCCCCGCTCATTGCTGAGGACCTTCGGTCCCGCTGGGGCCGGGGGGCCGCCACGCTGCCGAACTATTGGACCATCGCCAGTCTTGCCCTCATACAGAAGCCAGGCAAGCAGGGTACATCTCCGGGGGACTATCGTCCAATTGGACTCATAGATGCCCTAGGCAAGGCCTCCATCTCAATGCTTATGTCCAAGATGCGCCATGATCTTGTGCAGTATGTTCTTGCCACACCCCAATTCGCATGCGTGCCCGGCAGATCCACTCGTGACGCTCTTCGGAGGGTTTGCTATCATAACCAGAAGGTACAGGACCTCTTCCAAGGCAACTCACGCAATCCGCATATGCGTAAGGCCGGTCTTCGGGCTCTCCCACTTGCATGCGGGAGGCCTGCAGGCATGTCTCGACATGAGCTCGGCCTTCGATTTGGTTCCTCGTAGCGGTCTGTTGGAGGCCCTTCACGAGGCTGGCGTCCCGGAGGCACCGGCGAGGCTGATGCTGCACTGGTTAGAAAGGAGTACATACCGCATCCGAGTTGAGAAGTTTGAAGCTGAAGTACCGTCATCGCGTGGGGTCAAACAGGGATGCCCGGCCTCCCCGTTGCTTTATGCAGCCTTCATGTCTCTCATCACACGCAAGCTGGACAGCAAATTGGGTCAGGGATGGGTGGCAAACCATCTCACCGCCTTTGCGGATGACCTACATGTCTCGAGCCTTATCAAGTCATATTTCGGTCTCGACACAATTCACAGGCAGGCACCATATCTCGGCGCAGTCACCAGTTGCCTGAACTTTACGGAGCTCTCCCTCCAGACGAGACTCCTGAAGTGCAAGGCTGCCCAGACTCGCCTACGAAGTGTTCTCCAGGGGCCGCCGGGGCCTTTCCCTTGGGCAGCGCGTCCTCCTGTGGAAGACCACGGTCCTGCCTTGCGCCCCATGTACGGGTTAGGTGCGTGCGTCCTCTCCGGTCCCCAACTGACACGCCTTCGTCAGGTCTTGCTTCGACAGTTGCGTGCTATCTCCCGAACCCCGGCGCACATCACTCATGAATCTGATCACGCCCTTCTCTCTCGACTAGGCATTCTTACCCCACAGGGCGCTTGCGCGCCAGCATGAACGGACACTGAGGCGCCTGGATCCTGATGACCAGTTTGTCATGCAGCAGGACCACCCATGGATGCAACACCTACATGCTTGCTGGTCCACGCACCCACAGACAGAGCATACCCGCATGGATTCTGAAGGTCCTGCGGAGACTACTCCCGATCTGGCCACAAGCTCAGTCCCACAGGCGATCAGTGCAGACCATCTCGATGTGGTAGATCCCTCCACCCCAGTGCCAGCGTCTGAGAGCTGGATGCGGAGCAGTCCTTCACACCACCTTCCGCTCCCATCGTCACAGTCTCTTCCCACTCCTCACCACGTAGACCGTCCACTGGAGCATCACCCCACTGATGTACACTCGACCAACCAGCCCTTTAAGTGCCCGAAATGCACGCGAGGCTATGCGGACATCTCCACACTACGGTGGCATATGACCAAGGTGCACCACCTTCGTATGCGGACGGTGCAATTTGACAGGGCCCGGCATGCCTTACTGGGCATGCCTACTTGCTCCCTCTGTCACGCCAAGTTCACTAGATGGGAGACCCTTGAGGCGCACATCCGCAATCAACGCTGCACCCAGGAGCTGCCAACGATCCTCGCCACGGAGGCTAAGGGTCATAAGGCGAGTCCCGAACCCAGCACTGAAGATGGTCCTTTGTGCCCGCTACTAGCCCCGCTACTTCTAAAGTGCCGCCTGCCGAAAGCCTTGTGTTATCCGATGCTAGTCATGATCGTCGTGAGGTCGCTTGTCTCACTGGGCTCGAGTCTTCGACCCGGGCCCATGACCCGGAAGAAAGGACAGTGCAAACAAATCGTGATGGCCGATCGGCGTGCACCACTCAGGCCACCGCAGTACCGATTGTTTCTGATCCTAGCCACCCTCCTGAGGTAATATGTAGCTCACAACCTACGGACATCCTCGATCCCCTGGCTTCCTGCCCGCCGAACCAGCTCTTCCACCGAAGTCTCACTTTCCTACGGGATGGGGGTCTGCGGAAACTGCTAAAAGCCCCGCTGATGCCGCTGCTCTTACATCACTGCATCGTCTGTGGACAGTGGCATGAACGCCCGCACATGATCAAGATGCATTTGCGTAGCTTGCNTGGGGGTCTGCGGAAACTGCTAAAAGCCCCGCTGATGCCGCTGCTCTTACATCACTGCATCGTCTGTGGACAGTGGCATGAACGCCCGCACATGATCAAGATGCATTTGCGTAGCTTGCATCCGGAGTTCTTTAACTCGAGTGAAGGGGCGACGCAGCTTGCAGCCCGTACTGGAGGCGCATTCTCCCCGTGCCTTTACTGCGCGCAGATTCGCGCTCACCCGCGACAGCACCTACAGACCTGCATTGCACTCTGGCAGGCCTGTGCTCTTCATCCGAAGTCGGCCGTGCATACGGGTTGGGGGTCTGCGGAAACTGCTAAAAGCCCCGCTGATGCCGCTGCTCTTACATCACTGCATCGTCTGTGGACAGTGGCATGAACGCCCGCACATGATCAAGATGCATTTGCGTAGCTTGCNGGGGCGGACGTCGACTCCAACGCTCCAACAACTCTGGAGAAGGTCAGGGAGGCCAGGGCCATGCGCGGGCAGAGGCACTCAAGCAGGTGGCCAGAACCCTTGTGCATCAGAACGAGGCGCTTGCAGCTCTCCGACAGAGCACAGGTTGGATCTGGTGGCTTCGTATTCCGGAGCCCTCCCCGATCCCTGCCATGACAGCCGCCGCTCAGAAGTGGAAGGAGGAAATCGTGAAGAAAGACAGCAGGATCAGGGACCGACCACTTCCACAGGTGCTGTTCTGGACGATGATCTCCTTCATCAAGGAGACGGTGGAGAGAATGGGAGAGGAGGAGATCCAGAAGGCCAAGACCTCGGGCTGGATGACAGCGGAAGGGCTCTGGGCGTACCAGCGCTGGAACTCGGAGACCAAATGCCTAGAGCAGGACCCCACGCGTGCAGCATTGAAGCCGGAGGAGCTCTCCAACCTCCTTGCGGACATCATTCGCCTGATTCATCGCGAGACGCTGTCTCGCTTCAAGGCGCTTCGCACCCTGGACGAGAATCTTCAGGGACAATCGGTTCCAGTGCTGATGGATGTGGGATTCCGGTGTACAGAGGCCACCGCTCTCTTCGAGAGTCTGACCAGGCTCCAGGGCAACTCTTCTCTGCAGACATCAGGCGTCTCGTTTCGACGGGAGGGTTTCCGCAAGCCGCCAAATCTGGTGAAGTTGCTCGAACGGGTGTTTGGCTGAGGACGATTCTTAAAGCGCTTGTGTTTGCAAATCCTGGTAACCACTGCTACATGAATGCCTCTATTCGTGCCCTGCTTTGGAACCTTGCGGGCTGCGCAGGAACCTCCACATATGATTCGAAAGTCACCCTCCTTGGAGTGCAGGCTGTGAATGCTTTTGCAACATTTCTGTCCAGTGCTGCTTCTAGACCGGTTCTGGTCCACAACCTCTTCCACTGGAGGCTGCTTGCGTCTGGCTGGCAAGCCCCCCAGCAACAGCATGACTGTGTCGAGTACATTACACACATTGCTCCCAAATTGTGTCCGGTCTGCTTGAGGGTAAATGGTCGAGTTGATGATGCAGGGGTCGTGGTTGAAACAGAGCACGCACCCACAGTACAGGCTCTCTCGCTGGAAATCCCGGCAGGGGACACACACCGCGTCCAGGCGCTCATACACCACTGGCATACACAAGCATCCGTACATGCCCTCAGGTCGCCACTTGAGATTTTGCTACTGCGCCTTGTCCGATACTCGATCCATATAGACGGTGCACATAAAAACTCAGCAAATGTTGAGTGGGGTGATACTTTGAACATGCCATGCTTCTCAGGTGAGCGCACGTGCGACTCGCACAACATTTCGTACACAGTGGAGGCTGCCATCCTACACGCTGGCCTGACCATCACGTCTGGCCATTACACCACGTGCCTTCAATCCCCAGGAGGGTCTTACCACTGTGACGACGGCCGGACTCCCAGTTTCGTACAGTCGGAGGCTGGTGCCGCACGCAGATCCAACGAGGTCTATCTGCTTCTATGCAGACGGGCGTGCTGACCCCGGCCCTTCCTCAGGCTTTGCACCACGAATGCGCGACTCTCCTTGGAGGTCAGTCGCTGCTAATGTGACGGCGCTGGGGCGCCGCGTGGGCTGTTCTGCTCGCACTGCAAATTCAGTGGAGCCAAACACGTCACTTTTTCAGCCTGCCTTTTCCTCCTGTGCGTTGACGCATGTTCAGCCGCTGTGTCATATGATGCCACCTGTCGCATGGCTCTTAGCAAGCAGCTACGGCCCTTGCCCAATCCTTTTGCGGTAGGCTGCCTGTATGTCTTTCCCAAGGTATGCTGCCTACCCGGCCCGAGGGGATTCCGGAAGAACTGTGGAACCTCGAGCTGCCTTCCATACTTGGCCCCGCCCATGCAGGGTTCTGTGAGCGGTCTGAACCGTCAACTCTGCCACTCTCACCACTTTCCTCCCAGCCCACTCTGCTCGACTCGGGGTCTGATGATGAGATGAGTGTTGATGCACACTCGTCAGTGGACCCAACCCCATATACTGCAGGCACCTTGGATGGACCTTTTGAGACTAAGGACTTTCAGGATGTGGCTTTGGTGTCTTCCGAGGCTGTGACATCCTTCCAGGTCCCGACCCTGGGCTCAACGTTAACCTCACCAGACACTCATCTTCAGGACTGGAATGTGGCGGAGTCCCAAATGCACCTGGTGCTCGCTCCTTTGTCGCACCTTGTTCTCTCGGGACAGTCCTCACCCTTGAATGAGGCTGATCATCTGGCTTATGGTATCCTGCATGCTGGTGTGGCGCGCTTCGCTGATATCGCGAAGCTGCTGGATCTACTGCCTTCTGCTACGCATGCTAAACGGCGAAAACACAAATGTGAGCAACTTCAGGGTCAACGATCTTTTTCGGCCGGAGCCTTCGCGATTGGTGGTTTATTTGGAGTACAGAATTCCATGAGCTCACATCCGTGGACTACCATGCTTCTTACCTCCATTCTACGCGGGGCGGATCCGAACCACAGATTCTCCTCGCTTACACTGCAGCGTAATGTTCTGGTGCACTTGCACCAGGACAACAACAATGAACCAGGCTTCAGCAACCTGATTGTGCCCTGCAGCCGCTGGCGTGGTGGGTGCCTGTGGATCCAAGCCACTGGCGGAGCGCATGCTTTGGACCACTCGTCAGGTCCTGGCACTATGACCCGTATTACGTGGCCAGGGATCACCTTCTCGCCGCATGTGAAGCATGCAACCATGCCGTGGACGGGTGGTGACCGAGTGATTTTGGTGGGCTTTCAGACCAGATGGGTTCACTCATTGAGCGGATCTGACACACAGCTGCTACGCCAGATGGGCTTCAACGTGGACTCCACAGCAGCTTCGTCCTCCTCTGCTCATCATTAGTGCGGCGCGCCAGTCTGCTTCTGTAGTGAGCGTGCGTTCTGAACTCTCTGAGCACTGTTATTTGATTTGATTTATGTAGCTGGATCTTGCTTCCGATGCCCACATGAAGGCATCCACATAGCTCTGGTGCGCATGAACAACATGCGCGCTGTCTAAGTACAGCCGGCGGCGCTTCCGCTAACCTTTAGACCTGTCGCATCGTCGAGACTCCTCTGACTGCGGTACAAACAAACCACCACCACGACCACTACCACTAACTACCACTACCACTACCACTACTACTACCACTACCACTGCCACTACCACTACCACTACCACTACTACTACTACTACCACCACTGCCGCCACTACCACCGGATAGTACATTATGAGAATATGAATACTGGAAATAACATGAATGCTGATAATACTAATAATACTAAAAACAAGAATAACATTAACAATATTATTAATACTAACATGATAATAGCAAGACTAGCTACAATAGTAATAGCAGTAGCAACCACAGTAGGAATAGTAATCATAGTAATAATGGTCGTAATATACTAGTAATGCTAGTAATAATAGTGATAGTAGTTGTAATCGTACTAGAAATAGGAATGCGAATAAGAGTAGCAATAACCGTAAGAAGAGTACATGGAGTAAAGATAGTTAAAGTAGTACAGCGGCCGAGGACCGCGAGAGCAGCTTTCGAGAGCAGCTGGCCTCGAGATTGCCTGAGATGCTCAGAAACTTGAATCTGTTGTGTGTTGGTCTTCAGATGAAAAATGGTTGGCGCTTTTTTGTTCGGTACGATTGAGTGGTAAGGCACGAGGGAATCGCTAGGAAAAGGTGCTCGGCCGTGACAGCCCTGCAGTGCCAGCCGAGGCCCGGCCCCCAGCATCCCGAGGGCCTCGCTGCGCGGCGAGCCGGAGAGTTCGAAGGAGAGGGACAGGGGACGCATGGGGACGCGATGGGTTTAGGGCGGGGTGTCTCGTGAGCCAGGGTGCCACAGTTTCAGGGAGTCGCAATGAGCTGTTTTGCGACCCTCTGCATAACCGCCCGCTGCTGGCCGCATGTGCTTGGCTGCCCGGAGGAGAGGATTGCGCAACCATTGTGCTCAACTTAGCAGCGATTTTGCAGACGAATCTGTGATGTGCTGCGTTCGTGGGGGCTAGTCGTCGTGCAGTTGCCGGAAGGTGCAGCAGCCTGTTCTTCCAAGCGGCCTGGATCTCGGCCACTTCGAGGGCCGAGGAGTGGAGGCAGAGTCCCAAAACGCCCAGGCGGCAGCCTCCTTCGCGAAGACTTCGAGGGAGGCCACGGCAACCGTTTCTCGCTGCATCTCGCATCGGAGCAAGCGTGTTTCTCAGGCTCCAGCGGCTCACCCCAGAGGATGACACCAGAGATGCCGAGGCTGGGCGTGGCTGGGTGTGGCATGGCGTGGCTCTTGGCTTGTACCGACGGTGCCATGACCAGGAGAGAAAGCTTCCAGGGTTGCGAGCCCAGCGCGGTGCCCTTTGAGTGCTGTGGGGTCCTCCGACTCCGATCTTCCAAGGCTCGGGGCGCATCATCTCCTCTCCTGCAAGCCTGGGGCCTGAGATTTGGAGGGCCTGAAGGTTCGATCCACAGGGTCTTTAAAGTCCTTTGGCAGCCTGGAATGCGCGCTTTCAGTGCAGAAACTTACTGCAAAACGTGTCTACTCTCTAAGTGTTCCAGGATAAGCCCCATACTTGCAGGCTTGCAGGCCTCTCCCAAAACTCCAGCATCTCTTCACCTGGCCGCTGGTCTAGGCCCAGCCGCTGTCAAAGCAAACGGCGGGCTGGTGGAGGCGACGCAGGATGTGGGGCTTGGGTGGTTGGCTTTGGGGTCCTTGCTCCCAGTGTTGGGGCTGTGGGATGCTTGTGGAGCCTGCCCTTCTAAATGGGCCTGAGAGTGGCAAGCTGCGGGCAGGCTGCCCTGAAGTTCCCCGGAGTCGTGCAGCACTGAGCTACTATACCTACTATACCGAGCGAGTTCCCGCGAGTTTCTTTGAGATAGGTGACGACAAGCATATTGCCGAATTCGTTGACACTTTTCACGTCATCCCTGTCAGTGTTGCAGTATCCCATATTTGAGGCAGAGTTTCTTTCTTTTATCCGCTTGGATCCACTGGGGTACTCTGCGACGGATCAGGTTGAATGTCATGAAGTCGACCTTTTGACAGAAGAGGTGTTGCTGCTAAAGCCGACCCCCTCCACAATTCGAGATCTTTGCAAACACCAAGCCCGTTGCAGGAAGGTCTACTCTAGAAGCAGTATCCAACTCATAAGATCGTCTCGGAGCAGTGGCTACTGGCTTCGGGATGTAGAACATGACAATTGGGGCTTGAGGTTAGGAGTACTGGTGGTGCTGATGGTGGTGGCAGGCAGTGGCAGCGGTATTGGCAGTGGTAGTGGCCGTGGCAGAGGCAGTGGCAGAAGTAGCAGTAGCAGTGGCAGCAGCAGGAGGAGGAGAAGTAGAAGTAGAAGTAGAAGTATCAGTCGTGGTGGTGGTGGTGTTGGTAGCAGCTACAGTATCAACAGGAGGAACGAATAGCATGATGAGTACTACACTGTCCCAAGTCGGGGCGTCAAGGCCGGTGGTGGCTCAGCGAAGGACCCGTTGGAAAGTGCGTGCTGCTCCCCACAAAGGAGTTGGAGCTGTTTGCAATGATCCCATGCTGTGAAAGGAGATCGAGGAAGCGGATCTCCTCTTTGTGCCGGACGACGATCAGGACCAGGGCCATGTCTGAGAGGCCGATGAAAAGTGCCTCACTCCGCTTGATCCTAGCCGAGACGGTGTATCTCCTTTTGTGAGGAGCCAGACACAGACATAGTTTACCGGCTGGCCGCTGTGCCTCGTTCAGTTTGAACCTCTTTTCGTCCGGAGGAGTGGCAGCGACCTCGGCGCCCTCCTCCTGGCGACCACTTCGGGCCGTCGAAGCAACTGCCACAGACCCAGCCTGCATAGTCTGCTTGAATTTCGGGCCGTTGGAATTTCTTTGATGTTGACATTGGGAATTGTGAGCTGCATATAGGCAGGCTGGGCAAACATTGGATACGCGCGGGCATAGCTTGAGCTTCAGTGCAAAGGCTCACAGAGAGTTTGATGCCGGATGGAGGGGTAGGAGCAGTGTCGAGCCCATCAGGACCGGGCCCATACTGCCTGTGTCGCCCGCCAACGCAAAGCCGGAAGTCCGCGGCCCAGAGCCTCTGGACTTCGATGCTACTAGGGAAGGATTGAGGAAAAGGCTAAGTCCCCAGACGGCCAGCACATAATGGTGCTCACAGACCTACCCATACCTACCCAGCTACTGGTACATACCTACCTACCTGCCTGCCTGCCTTCCTGCCTCTCTACATCCATGTATACATGCATACATACATAAAGCACGCAAGCGCATGCATGCAGAGAAAGGGAAGTCGGCAGAGACGCACAGACAGACATGCTTGCTTCACTCTCGATAGACAGAGCATGGCTGATCTGCCGAGTGGATTGAACTTCCAATTTACCAGGCGCAACATGAGGAGGAGGAGTGGATGGAACGGAAGAGGCCCTATTCTCGTGCCACTGTATTGTGTTGCTTTGAATGGCCACGCAGTCTGCTCGGACAGGGTCACTGGAGTCATTGGCCGACTGGCCTCGCCCTGACCTGCCCCTCTGCATGAGCAGCAAAGCATCTCTTACTCAGGTGCAGTACCAGATGGGGGAGATTCCCTCCAAGGCCCGTCAGACTTTGTGCCTCGCCGACACCTCGAGAACTGCTTTCGTTGTCAGGATGTTCTGGGCTTGCATCGGACGTGCCCAGCCCCTGGAAGCATCAACGCGTGAAGCCGCCAAGGTGGTAGTCTGGTAGTGACATATTACGACCCCTTTGCTCAGGTCAAGGGCGCCTGATGGTGACAGCAGTTCGCGGGGACCAGCCCTGGGCTTGTGGTTGAGGTTTCATGGGCCATGGGCTTCCGCATTTTCGCCTTCTTTCGCTGCGACTAGATGATTAGCTGCAAGGCTAAAGCCTCTTAGGGCGTTTCGAGAAGGACGGGCCAGCCGCCCGTGCCGGTGTCGTCGCCGGAGACCAGCTGATTTCCATCAACGGTGGGCCTTGTGGGGTCTTGGCTGCTTGTAGCTTGTGGATGCTGCAGATTTCCAAGCTTGTCAAGGTCTCCGAGTGATGGGTTGAATGCCCAAGGGTCAACTGTGGGTCAACAGTGTTAAGCCTTCGACGTTCCTCCGGGCAGGCGAGAAGATCTGGGAGTACTATCCTGCGAAGGCTGGAACTTCTCGTGGAACGGTGGTGGCCAGTGATTTCCTGCATGTGTTCCCTGACTCAGTGCATCTCAGTACAGTCCAGGAGGGCTTGTTTGACATGAGCTGCGGAGCAGTTGTGCAGTTACCAGCTTTCCCAGGCGGTGCTCAGCGGTGTTCGAGGGCCTGCCACCCTCATCTTCCTGGGCTTTTCCGGGAAGCTCCAGGCTTTTTGGCGGTGAAGTACACATTGGACATCAGCAACTTTTTGCTTTACATCTTGAGCAGGCCGAAGTGCGGGTGAAGCAGCCTGCTGCGGTCTGAGCATGTTGAGGTTCTTCTGCCCTTACAAATCGTGGTGCCTCTGGCTTGAGCCGACAACGCATTGGTCCTGTTAAGGACGAACCACGCTTGGGACTTCCTGCGCAGGTAAGTGTGTCTACCAAGGCCAAAGATGAAGCTGTCACCCCCGGAATTGTCAGAACGCATGACCACCTTGCTTCTGTCGTGCAGGTGCTGCAGAAGTCTAAGCGCGTGTGGATCTTAGACACGCAGGGTGGAAGCAAGATGCTAGTGGTGCAGCATGAAGCATCAACCTGACGGCAGCCGGAGGAAGAAGATCGAAGACGGCGCTGGGTCGAAGCCGATGCGGCACGTCTTTTTGAATTGAAACTGTCTCAGGCTGCCCCACTCATGATGGTTCATTGGCTTGTCTAGAACTCGCCAGGTCCAGAAGCCGTCGAACCCGCCGTCCTTGCGTTTGCTGGATCCGGTCACGCTTCCCCCAGTCTCATGTCCAAGCCTTCAAGCCTTCGAGCTTTGAGACAGGGCACTGCGCTGTCGGCAGTCCAGGCATAGCGACTGCAAGGTTGATAGAACAGGCCAAGGCCACTGCTTGTCTGCATGCTACAGCCGGCTTGGCTCCGAACACCGGCAGCCACAACTCGTATGCGTGCGATATCGCAGATGTTGATATGGTCATGCACTGCAGCCACAAGCTTCCAGACTCTGACCCATCGATAGATCCAGTGCAGAGTGCAGATGTACGGCCCCACCTGCCTCAAAGCCCTCTCCACGAATACTGAAGAGTGCACCTGACCCGGAGCTCCGGAGCCCTGAACCCCAACACCACACCTTCAAGCCAGACGACCCATGCCCGAACCCGAAAGGACTCAGAGCATGTCGGCATGAGCCCACCCTTGTAGCTTCAACCCTCTCAGCTCGCATGGCGCCAAAGAAGTCGGGCTCCCTGGCCGGGGCGGAGCATAGTAGTTCTTAGAATCTATGCTAATAAGGTATGTTAATAATGTACGTTCCTATGACGTAGTGCGGGATACCATGAAGCAACAATCCAGGATAGCATAGAGTCGAAGACAATTTAATGTAACAGAAGGTAATGTGGGTGTAGTAAAGCCCATGTTCTCAGCGCAAGGCGGGCGAAGGCCAAGGCCAAGGCGAAAGTCAAGGCCAAGGGCAAGGCCAAGGCCGGGCTTTGGCTTTGCCCTTGCTGGGTGCTTGAGGGGTGCCTTTGGGATTGATGAGATTTTGACGAGTTGTTTTTTTCGTTTTTCTGGTCATGGCCTCTCCACTAAGTCCGATAATTCCTAGACGTGCATGATGACCGCTGCCCAAGCACTGGTACTTGGTAGCTTGCAGCCGGTCGTTCCAGCGAAGCCTCAGCCATGGCCGGAACACATCGAGTGGAGTATCGTTTCACCTTTCTTGATGTGACAGAGAACGAGAGGATGCATGGAGTCCGCCTCTCCAGGGCCCCCCTAAGCCCTCCGTTACAAACTCGGAGGTAGCTCAATACTCTCCGGACACGGGCAGAATGCAACAGTCGTCGATGTGCCCGCCCCGACCAGGGGCAGTTCGGGACACCCAACTTTGTGCAACCGCCCATGCATCCTCGCAGCAAAGCGAGGGCAATGCCACTGTGGCTTTTGCCATCACCAGCACCCCTGTAGTCCGAAGCCCGACAAGTTGCAGCGCGTCCTGATGCGCACGATGCCCACCGCAGAGCTGCTCGGCCTCCTCGCAGAGCTGCTACAGGAGCGGGTGGAGCAAGACGGACTCGAAGAAGCGCGCTTCGTTTTGGCAGTGCCTTGGCTGTGCTTGTGAGAAAGTGTCCGTCGCTCGATGTGGTGGCTGTCCACGCAGGACTTCCTGCCCACTGTCTTCAGACGAAGCTGTCTTTCGTTTTCCATTATTTGTCGAGTCTGCAGCCTGGGACGGCAGTGCCGTTGCAGCTTGGGGCGCAAGTGCCAGTTGGAAGCAATGCTACGCCCCGAAGAGCGCCAGGTGATGCGGTTCATGAACTTCGCCGCAATCCTCACAACTGCCGTGCGCCACTCCGTTGGCCGCAGCAGGGCTGTGATACTGCATGAGTTGGGATGCCGTGACATTTGAGAGGCGCTGTACTTTCTGTCCCCCCCAAGGCAAGGGCTTTCACAGGCTTTCAGAAGTCCAGAGTCACGAGTAGAAGAATGTACATCAATTGCAACTCACGAATTTTGGGGCCTGGGGAGGAGGCAGGCTGAGCTGTTGTGTCCATGTGCGACTGCTTGAAGCACCCTGCTCTCCCTCTTCGTTTGGTTTCTCAGCACGGTCATCGAATCAAGAAGTGTGAACTGAGAGAGTTGTTCCCTGTGCAAATGGACTGAAGTCAATGTGTCTCCAACAGTGCATGTGATGCCAAAGAATAGACACAGGGGAGAGTGTTTCTATCGCACGCTGGTCCTGTTGGTACTTGTACCAAAGATGCTCACCATTGAGCATCGCCGGGTTCTTCCCTGCTGGGTGTGGGAGTGCTGGCAACCCCCTTAGCCTTGTCAGGTTTCACATCCGCAGGAAATCTATCATCTTGTCTGATGTAATGCGGCTTTTCCAATGATGTCGGTCGCCGCCGCGTCCTTCTCGGGCAGGTCTGTAGTATTTCCAGGTTCAGACAGCATCGGCGAAGCCGAAACATCTTTGGCAGTGAGGCCTAGAAGCTGCCGAGAAGCAAGGGAAAGCAAGAAAAGCTGGGATGGTGCCGTTGCTGTTGGCGCAAAAACCGAAAGCCGCCGGCTTTGTGAGGGGCGCCCCCAGAAGCCGGTGGACGACCCTCTCGGCGAGGCGGCCATCGTACAGTATGCTATCACTGTCTATCACTGTATCACCGTGGCTGCGAAAACAAGTGAAGACAGTTTCTCTGCAGGACCTCGCGCTGGATGCAGAGGCTCCAGACGAGGCGCAGTCGGGGGGAAGAGGCCAAGAGGCTTGCGGATATTAGTCTGTCTTAGAGGTGGCTCCGACACAGGATGTCCAGCCCCAAGCAGCCAGCGAGGCTGCAGAGGGCCAGGCACCGGGCTCCGCTTGAGCACCGCTTGCACATACCCCTTGCGCATGCTTGCGCTTCTCATGTGTCCCTTGCAGGGCAATATCGACGAGGAGCTGCCAAGGTTTGAGGCGCGAGGGCTGTGCCCTCAGCTACAGTAGCTCTTAAGCATTCCAAGTTGGGCGCATTCTTTTTCCGTAGATCATCCGGGATTTTTCACCGCAATGGGCTGCTTGCAGGATGAGGACGACATGCCAGTCGTGAACCTGGTGAAGTCCAAGGCTGCACGCCGTCGTGCTGAATTGCTGCACAGGACACTGAAAGTAGCCCCACAGGACACTGAAAGTAGCCCTTTAAAGCATCCTTATAACACAGACCGCACGACTGCAGGCAGAGCCCGCAGCTTCTCTGAAGCGCTCCAGAGAAGAGGCCCAGCAGTTCGCTCATGCCGAAAAAAAGACGGTGCCCTGAGCAGCACTTTCTTCCGCATCATCTCATGTCGTCCGTAGTAGCCATCCCCTTCGATTCTGGCTCTTCTCCTTCCAGGATTTAGCTTTCCCTCCTTCGGCCGCCTCGTCGGGGACTCGTGCTTTTCCCTCCTCGTTGGTTCATTGGTTCGTTCGTGTCCGTAAAGCCCGTACGAGCTTGAAGCCCTGAATCCCTAAAGCCCTGCATGAAACCACCGTGCATCGCACGGTCAGCGCGAATCCCGAATCTGGCGCTTCCTTGGGCAGATGCAAGTGCTGCCATGGCTGCCACTGACTCCGGTGTGCATTCTGCTAATGAGCCTTTCTGGTGGACTCTTTTCGCGGAGGCTGGCGTCGACTTAACGGAAGATGGCGATGGAGAGGGTTGAACACTCAGCTTCGGGGGCTCGTGGATTACTTGCTTTCGCACTTGAGAGGCGATTTGGTTGTCAAGCAAGTGTGTTCGTTGTTGCAATCGCGGCATTGTGCTCCCGCGAGGTGACGTGTGGCAGCAATTGGAAAACGAGCTTCAGGCCTCCAATTCTGTGCAGATTGCCCTTCACATGCAGCGTTCTTGATTTTATCAGATCGAGAACTCGTAGCAGCCAGAGGGGAACACTTTAAGCATGTGGAGGTGTGAGGCCGTGAGGTTTCGAGCGTAGTCATCGAGCTATAGCAACAATATCAGGAGCGGTTGCAGTAATTAGTGGAATGATTGAGAATGGAGACATTGGAACGGCAATGAATTTGATTCCAGAGACAACGAGCATGATGAGAACAATGGCAATATTGTGCGTCCTAAGGAGCAGGTGACTCTTTTAAGTGAAAGCAAAACAAGCGAACACTGCGAAAAGTTGGAACAGTGGACAAACAAGAAAGTACTAATCTCAGACTAGCTACTAGTTGCAGTCACAACGGCTGAAGTTGTCGAATAAGCAGTGGTTTTGTAGTCTGTCTATGAAATGTGTGGTAGGACCTGCGGCGATGACACTGGTGATGCTTGCAAATGCATTGATCAAGAGGCAGTACTGACAGTGATGAAGCCGTATGTGGACCTAATGTGCAGGTACGTGCGGTGGTGGCGGAAGTGGTGGAGGTCAGGATGATCTAGATTCTTGATGGTTTGTCATGATGATGAGACTGAGGATGATGATGCTGATAACGAGGATCCGGAGGATAGACGATAGGAAAACCGTGGCAAGCAGAGATAGGCGCAATCCTTTGATGGAGGCACCGTTGAACCTGCCCTTGGCCTGGCCAGCGGCTGACGACGGCTCCAAGCCGACGGACATCCCAAATGAAGATTGAATGCTCCTGTCTTACTTGTGATTGATGGTCAGATTCAGATTGTCAAGGTCGGGTTCGCAAAGGCTAGGATGCCGTGCAGATTATTGCAGATTGCCGCCTGAATTTAGTGTACTCTGAAAGTTGGTCTCGAAGCGCTTGCAGGAGCCAGTTGTGCACCCTGTGGACGACAAGGTTCGCACGCGACTTTGGAGTGGAAGGTGAAGCAGAGGTCGGAGTCCGTTCCATCCGAGTGTAGCTAGGAGGACTCCGACGACGACTGGGGCTACATATGGAAGCAATCAGGCCTCCGACCGTAGAGACTCGGGTTGCTCTGATGGCAGGCTGCTAGGCTACTAGAAGGACTCCATGGCAGTGGGGCAGGTGTAGACGCCAAACAGACGTCGAACATCTTGGAAGAGATCGAGAAGAATGTAGTCGCAGCCCCAGGAATGTGGATCACGGGCAATTGAACTCATGAGTCTGGTGAGGGCAGGCCTTGTTGAATTCTTTCGTAGAGCCTGTTACCGAAGCCCAGACTGAGTCAGAGCATCAGGGGAGCTCGCACGAGCCACGCGAGCCCGAGAGCCCCTCCCCGAAGAGCGTGAACCCTCGCAGAAAGCGGCCGCTGACTTTCACAAGGAGTCGGCGGCTGAGACTTCGCACTACGGCAAACAGCAAGGCTGACGGCAAACCCGTCTGCGAATATCGCGGGGAAGACTGGTTCCCCTCGGCCCTCGGCGACCAAGGAAGTGGCAGAAGAAGGAGCAGCCCGAAGAGGAGGCGCTGGAGCCTGTCCCAGCCCTTTCACGGCTCGCCGCGATGCTCCGCACAGGAGGCACAGGAGGATGAAGAATGGGGCGCGGCGCTCTACGAGACGCAGAAGGCGCAGCAAGGGGAGAGACACGGTCGCGTGGGGTCGTGGGATTCTAGGATCAGGATTTCAAGCAAAAGAGGGGGCAGGGACTGTACAGACAGACAGTTAGACAGTTAGACAGTGAGAGACGGTGTTTTGGAGTTCAAGAATCTACAGAGCTTGCAGTTTTGAGGCTCCTTTGGGCCCAGGTCCGTAGCCTTGGGTCTCCGCCTGTCGCAGGTTAGACAGGTGTTCCCCTTTGGTGCGCCAGTAGCCTCAGTTATTTCGGGGTTCCCGGAGGAGAAGGAAATCTCCAAAGATTTCTGGGTGCCCGACGAGTCGTGGAGCCGGATCCCGAGCTCTGGACAAGATGGCGACGGCTGGTCAGATCATGTGAAAAACGCAGAAGTAAGTTTACATGTGTACATCCTGAGAATGGAGGGCTTTCAATGGTCTTGAAGCTTGCATGGCAGTACTTGTAGATCACTGTCCCGGTTTTGCCGGACGACATGGTCCGGTAATGTCTGGTAATCGGGCCATGGTTGGGCGCGAAGCGCATTGGAGTGCAGGTCCAGTATGCCGGACTGGCCAAAATCAGTGCTACACGTGGCTCAGAACCAAACTCCAAAGTCAGCTAAGCCAGCCAAGCCCGGAAGCAGGCGCTTAATCCTAAGGTGCCTGGGAGTGCAACTCCAAGGAGGCCGTGGCGGCTCAGCGCCTCGTGTGCCTTGGCGAAGGCTTCTTGCGGGCTGTTTGTCGTCACAGCCGTCGTGCCGCCGCAAGCAGTAGGAGGAGTACTGAGTAGTGATGGTGAGATCCTCAAACGCAGTGCCGGAACTGCCAAAAGCCTGCCCTTGAGCCGCAGTGTCGCTACGGAGCGCGTGCTAGACAAACACGAGGATCAACTGGTGGAAAGAAGAAAACACGTAGCCACTGAAACACGATGAGCTCTGTCAGCTCGGGTCTTCATGCGTCATCATCATCCCTCTTAGCATCACAATGCCAATCTTCCCTTTCGTTGAAGCCATGTCACGGTCGCTCTCACAGTCCCCCACCCATAGGGCCAGGATTTGGTGGTTCATGTTTCAACGGCAGCACGAGTTTTGGATGAATTGGGAAGGCCTCGGACATTGGTTCTTAGGCAGAAGATTCGCAGCCGCGCCGCCAAGAAAGATACAAAGCAGGAAGAGCCGGGACCCCGGTAAAGCTTAGGGGCCAGCCGATTTGTTGCGAGCTTCTGCTGGTCCTGCGTTTCAGAGTCTCCCGTTGTTCGGGGATGAGGATAGCAGCGACGAGGATGATGATCATCAATTTAGCCTGGTTTGTTTACAACCCACCTATGTAGCTTTCCAAAGGCAAGGTCGTGTTTTTGTCACAATTCATTTCTTTGTGGTTGTTGTGCATCGTGACAAGTACGACTTACTGGATCTTGGTGTCTCCCAGTTTTTGCTGTAGTTTTCTGGTTTTCCGTCCATTTCCCAGTTCTGAGCCGCAGGGACGTAGTGGTGCTCTTGGGCCTAAAAATGCGTGAGGAACAGCGAGAAGGAAGACTTCCCCAACGAGGTCTTGCTTGAGGTGGCCACTTGTTGCGTGCATTTGCTTAGATGGTGCCTGGGTTGAACGGACATTTTTGTTCGTGCAAAGCCTCTTAGTAGCAGCCTTCATATTTACCATTATTTACCCAAAGCTTTGCTTTCCTAAGCCCCAATCGGTCTCACATTTCCTGAATCCTTGCCTTCCGATCAGATGGTCGTCCTCGTTTTTTTTGGGAACCCCGGAAGCGCATCTTTTTTTCCAGGTCTTGCAGCTCTGGATCGGCCGGCAGGGACCCCAGGGACTCAGGGACCCTGAGGAGGGGTCCGATGGGTCCGTGGTCCGGTCGGGGTGTTCCGTCGTAGTGGGAGGGAGACGGCTGCAGATCTGGGGCAGCGGTCGCAGTTCTTTTCCTCCGAGGGAGCTTCCCGAGCAGCGCATGCTGCTGGCGATGTTGCTCTGGATCGAGGCTCGGGCATGGTGAAAGGGAAAGGACAGTCAAGAGGAACGAGAGTACTTCTCTGCAGAATTCTGACTCGGGGGGCCGGGGTGTGAGGGAATCCCAGCTTTTGCCACGATGGAGTCGCTTGAGGCTAGTTCCGAGTTCCGTGGTGCGTTTAGGAGCACCTCGCAAGCTCGACGCCGCTCGCCGCTCGCAGGCGATCACAGTAGAGGTCCCAATCGTCCGGTCTGGAGCCGAGCTATTGGAGATTCAGAGAATAATGATAATAATCGCAATAGAAACCTTTGTTATGCAGTAAAGGCTCGGATATGTTGAAGTGAAAGCATGACTATAAGATAAGATGTTACGGTATAAGGTTCGTGATTCTTCGCTTCAGGCCGGACCTGAACCAGTACGCGATGCAACTCCTTTCCAAAGAGGAGCCCCGTGTTGTGAAAGGCACGACACGCGTGTAGGGGATAGGCACACCGGCACACCGTTTTCTGGCAGTACTGCCTTCGAATCCTGAAAGCATCCATCCAAGCAGGAGTTTCAGGTTGCCCTGCGGTCCGCTTGTGATCACGCGGCCGGGGTGTGCAGGGGGAGGGGGGGGGTCTTCCTATGACTCGGGCGCTGAAGGTCTCCCACGATGTGCTCCTGGTGAAGGCCGGGGTCCGGTCCGGTGCTTGGAACGCCGCTGACGTGCCGCCGCAAGAAGACGGAGGCCGGCGCCCCGATCCCAGATGCGCAGCTGCGCAACGACGAGGCTCCCCAGGCCAGAGGAGGGCAGAGGGAGGAGGGCCCAAGTTGCGGCCCTCGTGGTCTTTGATTCCTTCCCCCTTTGTCATTGTGGTATTCACGAGGTGCAGAAGCGCTTGATCTCGTCGCTGAGCGGCATGATGGGGCACGCAGACTTCACAATGGAGGAGGACCTCAGAGCGGGAGCAGGCATGCAGCCTCGGCTTGGCTTCCAAGCCATCCTCAAGTCTTGAAGGACGATCTGACATCCAAGTTCGAGGAGATCTTTGCGGATGTCCGTCCCCCAGCTGGACCTCTGGCACAAAGCTACTGGAAGTCAGCTTCCCTGAGTCAAAGCCCCGATAAACCAAAAAGAAAGGACTGAGCCCAAGCCCTAGCAACCACGCCGTCTGGTTTTGCGCCAGCTTCCGCTGTCCTTGCGAGTGGCTTCCCTGGCCGCGAGCTCAGCAGACTTGATTGCCGTTGAGGTTCCTGTTTGGCTTCGGTGTCCGAGTGTCGGGTCATTGGGATTGGGTTTGCCACGGGGGTTGGGGGTTGTGGTGACGGTCGTCGTCGCCGGCACAGCAGTGCCGGTGGTGGTGGTGGTGGTGGTGGTGGCAGTGGGCATAGTGGTAGCAATAGTGGCAGCAGTGTTAGGGGTAGCGGTAGCGGCAGGGAGTGGAAGTGGTGTTTAGATGCTAACGTTTCTGCCCTTCATGCTGGCCGCCACAGGCCCACCTCAACGAGATGGCTGAGCTACTGAAGCAGCTGCAGCTTGGCCACACACAGGATTCAGAGGTGGCCGAGTGTTGAGGATCCTGCTGTTTTCGGCGGCTTGAGTTTTCCTAGAGGTTCACTCTGTGCAATCGGGGAGCCTCCAGGTGGGCGAACAAGGGTGAGTTCATTGAGGAGATGAAGCCGGGGCCAGAGTACGTGTGGCTGTCACGGCAGGTTTCACGATGTTGAGGCATTGGAACCCGTCAGGTTACGACTGCCCTTCCCTTGTTGACAGAGCAATGCTTCTGCGAATGAAGTTTATCGTCGTTGGGACTTTGGATTTGAGGTTTCATCACGGCAAGCAATGGATCGGGGCACGCACCTACTCGAGTATATCGCGGGGAGAGGTGTTTCTTCCCCTCAAGGAAAACATGTTACATGATGAAAGTACATGAAACTCTGGCTCGTAACAGACCATAAGTCGCGAGTGAAGATGGTGTGGGAGAGTGAACGTTCTAAGTGTTTAGGATGTCCAGACGCAGGTTCATGGCGTTGGATTGAGGCATTCGGGTGCAGGCTTCAATCATCCAGCCATAGCACATCAAGTTTCTGGATGCATTTGCATGCGCACAAACCTCGAGCGATGAAGCCCTTTTGCCTGAGACTGCACGCAGCTCTGTAAATGTTGCTCAGGTTGGAAAGGGCTTGTGGGGTATTGCACGTGTGCAATGAGTGACAAGCATGCGTTGCGGTTCGTACAGTGTTAGTCCGCTAGTGCCTGTCCTCCGTTCGAGCTAGTTCGTTGAGTTCGCTGCGCCGAAGCTCCTCGAGGCACGAGAGTTGTGAAGTTTTTCAGCTAGCTCCCTTTTTGCAGCCATGTCGTGGAGCGACGAGGCTGCCGAGCTCGACTTGTGGCAGGCTGTGCACAGAGTGTGCACCGCAAGTTTGGGCGAGCTGGCAGTAATGTTCAGCTAGCTCCTCCTTTTGCAGCCATGTCGTGGAGCGACGGGGCTGCCGAGCTCGACCTTTGGGAGGCCGTGCACCGTGTCTGTACGGCGAGTTCGAGCGAGCTAGCGGTGATGTTCNTTCAGCTAGCTCCTCCTTTTGCAGCCATGTCGTGGAGCGACGGGGCTGCCGAGCTCGACCTTTGGGAGGCCGTGCACCGTGTCTGTACGGCGAGTTCGAGCGAGCTAGCGGTGATGTTCGGCCGCGTGCCCTCGGACGACCTCGAGCGTGTGGCCCAGGCGCTGGAAGAGGCTATGCAAGGTTCGTCCGACGAGGAGGTGGCCGACGATGATGACGACGGTGCCCCGAGTGGAGGCCCTGCAGTACCTAAAGAGGCCAGCAGTTCGGCGACCTCGGCACCCACGCAGACGACAGGCGGGGCGGCTTCCTCGACTACCCCGGCTCCTGCAAGTTCGTCGACAAGCCAGGTGCCCAAACAGGTGCAGGTCAAGCAGATGCCGGCGGCGAAGGCGGGTGCTCAGGACCCTCCGCTACCTCCTCCTGCACTACCTCCGCCTGCTGGTCGACCGCCACTGAAGCAACCACCGACCCGGCCAGGTTCGGCCCCGACACCTGTTCGTCAGCAGCAGCCGGCACCGGACAGGGCGCCAGTCCAGGCGATCTCCAAGAAGGCCACCACGAAAGGAGGACAACAGGTTCGTCTGCCTTGGCCTCGCAAGTGGTGGCGGCCACACAGGCGGCCAACGCCGAGGAGGCCATCGCGATGCGCATGGGGCCGACGCCGTGTTCGATGCCCGCTCCTGCAGCAAGTCCGGCTGTGACGACGCCAGCGACGACGACCCAAGGTGCTACGACGGGGACAAGTTCGACACCGAGCCAGGCGACGGCTGCCAGTTCGACTTCCCCGCCGACCACTACACAAGGAGCCCAGCCGGTGCAGCAGACAGGTTCGCCACCAGCAACAGCGCCGACGGCAAGTTCGAAGGCAGACCCGCCGGCGGGCCCGCCGGGAGTCCACGGCAACGTCCCGCAGCCCCGATCGGCGTCGCTCTGCTGTGCCAGGACACGAACCAGCCGTTCGAGCTCGCCCCGCCGCCGTTCCACGACCTCAAGTCGGCTTGCAGAGTTCGGTGCCCGTGCTGCTGGGCCCGTTCGTGCCAGCGCTTTAACCGGCGGGGACATCGCCGGTCGCACTCTAAGCACCACTGCCCGAGGTGCCACAGATCGTACAGACAGGCGCACCCAGGGACGGACTGAGGTGCACGTTCGTGGACGTACGTCCATACAAAGGATCTTCCAGCAGCTCGAGCAAAAAGAGGCAGTTCGAGGTCGTCGCAGTGCAGTGTGTTCGTTGCTGTGGTTGTGCGCACCTTCCTCTCGACCTCCCCCTCGTTCTCTCTCTTCTCGAGGGCAGCTTGTAGGGAGCCACATTCATGTCACATGTTCGTCCGGCGCACCTCCCTCTCGCCCTCCCCCTCGTTCTCTCTCTTCTCGAGGGCAGCTTGTAGGGAGCCACATTCATGTCACATGTTCGTCCGGCGCACCTCCCTCTCGCCCTCCCCCTCGTTCTCTCTCTCTCTCTCTCTCTCTCTCTCTCTCTCCCTCCTCCACGAGGGCTGCAAGGGCATGTTCGCACGTTTGTTCGTCATGTGCTCCTCCCTCCTGCGCCTCCCCCTCGTTCTCTCTCTTCTCCGCTGAGGGTTGTTAGGGCCGCTGTCCGGTGTCATGTTCGGCATGTGCACCTCCCCCCTGCCCTCCCCCGACTCTCTCTCTTCTCGCTCGTTCGAGCGACCGGCAGTCCTGCTGGCCAAGGGGAGGGAAGTTCGGGTTGGGGCTTTTGCGCGTACGCGCGGAGTTGTCGTGCATAGCGGGTGGTTGCGTTCGCAGCCCCCCCCCTCGAGCGTACGCTCTCCCAAGTTAGGTGCTATAGCAGTGTCCCTTCCAACCATGTGGCACGTCGAGTGCGAGGCAGATCGTTCGACGTTCGCTAGTTTGGTACAGGTCTTGCAGGCCACTGGCAACCAGTCGTTCCTGAGAAGCATCAAGGCTGCTGGAGTCGAGTCGGCTTGGCAGCTGGAGAACTGCCCACGCCCCACCCTCCGGGGAATCCTGGGGGAGGTGGCAATGGACCGCCTGTGCCTGTTCGCAACGGGGGGTACCCGCGGATCCTCGAGGAGTGACATCCCGGTCGTGCACCCATATGCCAGGGGTTCGTTACAGCGCATTGGGCTGGAGCCCACACCGTCTAACGACCGAGTCACGGTGGAGTTGGCAACGGCTGACGCCGAGTTTTTGGCCGACGGTTCTCTAAGACTTCCCAGGCACCCCTGGAGAGCTGTTGGTCAACGTGGAAGAAGATGGCCGAGCACCGCGGTCTGGAGCCGTTGCCAGTCACTGTCGACCTTGTGGGCTCCCTGTTCAAGGCCGCAAAGTATCGTTCGTCGGCTCAGTACTTTGCGGTGGCGAAGTGCAAGCACATCGAGGCCGGCTTTCAATGGACCCAGCAGCTGGACTTGGCGAGGTCCCAGGCGATCCGTTCGATCCAACGAGGGATGGGACCGTCGTCGCCGAAGTTGGACCTCTTCTTCGACAACGTGAAGTTGGACTTTGCGGCGTCCCTCGCCTCCGCCTACGACGAGCTCGAGTTGCCGCTCACCGTTCGCGTCAAGGAACCGTTCGTCACCGCGCTCACGGCAGTGTGGTTCCTCCTACGAGGGATAGAGATTGCCAGCGTGGTGGGCAATGATGTCCGGTTCAACAAGGCCAACAGGTCGGTTTCAGTGAGGCTCCCAGTGTCCAAGACCGACACAGAGGGCAAAGGCTGCGAGAGGACACACATTTGTATCTGTTCGCCTCGGCATGACCCAGGCTGCGCTGCAAGCACACCCCCGGCACTGATGTTCACAAGCCTGCAGAAGTGTTCGTGTCGAGAAGGTCGTCACCCGCTTTGTGTCTTCCACGCGCTGCTAGACAAGGTAGTCAGGAAGCGCAGAACCGGGTCGTACGACCCACAGGCGCCGCTGTTCGGCGACGATGGCGTACCGCCGTCGGCTAAGCAGCTAACGAAGCTGGCCCAGGTGTGTGCGTTTGTTCTCCACAATGAGGCCTTGCATGAGTGGAGCCCAGCGGCGATCGAAAAGTGGTCGCAACACTGCTTTAGGGTGTCTGGCGCTCAACTGTTCGCACGTGCAGAGGTGACCCTTCCGGTCATTCAAGTGATAGGCCGCTGGGGCTCGCTTGCCATTTGGCGCTATGTGCAAGAATCTGTCTTTTGCCCTACAAAGACAGCTGCACTAGTTCGCTTTTCCGGCCAAGCCGCTTCGAGTGAGTTTCGCCCATCGACCACCTCCAGCACGGGGTTCGATGAGGCCGCAGTGTCGGCCTTGGTCCATCGCGTGGTTGCCGAGTCCTGGCAAAGTAAGGCTACGGTGGTACACCACCCGAGGACGAAGTTCGCTCACAAGCCGTGCGAGAACGAACTCAGCTTGCAGAGTGTTGACTGGGTTACTGCTTGTGGCAGGTGGTACTACGGCTGCAACAACCACCTTAGACACCCGTCCGTCTTGCCACGGTTTTCAAGGTGCACCAAGTGTTTTGCAAGTTCGTCCCAGCCTAGTTCGGTAGCTTTGGGCTCAGACCAGCAACAGGCTTCAGACTCTTCTTCAGGTGAGGACAGTTCGTCCTCATGACGGTGGCGTTGCCAGACCTCAACAAACTCGCCGAAGAGAGTGGCCTCGACAAACGGGTCAGCCTTTTCCTCCGCGACAAGGGTGTGTGACCAACTCGGGGGTGCTAGGCCACTTGTTCGGGGACAGGTCCAAGATTGCCAAGATGCTCGAGCCTCTCAAGACAGGGGTCACGATGGGTACCGAGACCATCAAACTTAAGGACGAGGAAATCGACGTCACCGAGGCGATCATCGACCACATGGTGGACCAGATCGAGTTGGCCCGGAAGAAGCAGTTCGCAACAGCCGCTCCAGGGACGCCGCAACAGGCGATGGCAAGGTGCCGAAGCAACTCCCCAAAGGCTTCTGGGCCAAGCGCATCAAGGAGTTCGAGGCCACCAAGATCGAGGGCCACCACCGTTCGTTCCCGGTCCACCTCATCAGTGGCGCAGAAGAAGTTCTGGCCAGAATGGTCGGGGAAAAGGAGACGACGAACCTCTTCACACCAGTTCGCTTGGGGGAAGTGTTAGCCCAGCGAAACCTCACTCCTTCTAAACAGGTGAACCCGTGGGCCCGCCACGACGACAACATGTCGNGGGAAAAGGAGACGACGAACCTCTTCACACCAGTTCGCTTGGGGGAAGTGTTAGCCCAGCGAAACCTCACTCCTTCTAAACAGGTGAACCCGTGGGCCCGCCACGACGACAACATGTCGGGAGTTCTTAGCCTTGACGCCTCGGGCTCTTTGGTCAAGAAGGAGAAGTACGTCCCGGAGCCCCAGAAGGTGCTCACGTTCATCGACGCCATTGATGCAGTTCGCTGGGCGATGATCTTCTGCAGGTGGGGAGAAGAACACGTCGTCAACCAGTTCGCGGAGTTCTTCACCAACATGGTTAGGGACAACCCCAACAAGCTGCCGCAGGTTCGCGAGTACTACCGCAAGTGTTCGTGGGAACTCGCCATGCACATGCGTAGCAGTGGCTCCTTCGCGGAGGGGGTCCAGCAGATCATCTCCAGCCCAGAGAAGCACGACGCCCTTGCACGCTGGATGCCACCCGACGGCAAAGGCAAGGGCAAGGGCAAAGAGGGCAAGGGCAAAGAGGGTAAGGGGAAGCAAGGTGGCAAGACCGCTCGCTTCCTGACCCCTCCCCCTGGCGCACACACGCCCTACGAGCGCCCACAGTGCAGGCTTTTCCAGCAGGGTTTCTGCAAGTTCGGGGCGTCGTGCAAGTTCGCTCACGGCAACCAGAGCCCGAACCCGCAGGCCACCCACTAGGGACAGCACGGAACGTTCGTTGAGCCGGCGCGAACGTCACCCGCCACAAGTGTACCCTGCTGCAGTGCACCTTTTCCGCCGCTTCCCCCGGTTTTCCCCCCTAGCGGTGAAGTCCCGTCCCCTAGCCCGGTTCGTAGTGGTTTGGAGCCGCTTCGTCCGCCTGGGCAACAGGACCCCGGGAACCCAAGTGCAACAACGCGAGTCCCGAGTCTGCCAAAGCAAGTTTCGTCAGGACTACGCCCAGCAAGTGCCCAGGCCGTCTCTTCTACACAGTTCGCGACTGCTACCCCACAACCCCCCGCCCCTAAGTTCGGTTTAGGCCCGAGCCCCCCTGAGTTAGGAGGACCAGCTAAGCGCCCTCACCTGCACCAACCGCAACAGTTTGCGCCAAAGCCTCTGCCACAACCACTCACAGTGCAGCCCGCCCCGAACCCCACTAAGTTCGGTTTAGGCCCCAACCCCAAGAGCTCGGGCACAGGCACCAAGGCTCCANAGTTTGCGCCAAAGCCTCTGCCACAACCACTCACAGTGCAGCCCGCCCCGAACCCCACTAAGTTCGGTTTAGGCCCCAACCCCAAGAGCTCGGGCACAGGCACCAAGGCTCCAGCCCAGTGCAAGCCCGTCGCTCCATTCAGCTTTTTCGGCGGGATTTCTTCGGCGCACCAGTCCTTGCTGGACATAGGAGTTCGACCAGTGCTGTCGTGGGCTTGGGAGCTAGACCCCGCGTGCCAACAAGTCGTGAAGTCGCGACACCCTGAGGTAGTGCAGAAGGGCGACGCACTCACAACCGACCCGGCAGGGGTCGTCGAGGCCCTTAGGACGCAGTGCCAGAAAGACACGTTCGTGCTCGTAACATGCGCCCCACCTTGCCCAGATTTCTCCCAAATCAAGGGCAGCCTGTCACTGGGCACCGCAGGCCCTGAGGGTAGGAAGTTCGTGGACTGGATCCACAAGTGGTGGAAGCCGTTTAGCAGTTCGTGCAAGTTCGAGCTGGGCTTTCTTGTGGAGAATGTCACGATGTCCCAGCAGGTACAGACTTCACTCGACAACTTGCTGCAGATACGTTCCTTCATGTCAGACGCTGCATCGTTCGGCTTGGTCAGCCGACCTCGGCTGTGGTGGGCTTCCCATATCAAGCCGCCAGAGAACCTACAGCTTGCGCCTCAGCCGATCGCAGCCGGCATGGCCCGCTGGAGAAAGTGGAATCGGAACTGGGAACTCCTTCCCAGCAGTTCGAGGTTCCCCCGACAGGTCGCTGCGACGTGCCGTGTGGGGAGGTTTAGCGNGCCGATCGCAGCCGGCATGGCCCGCTGGAGAAAGTGGAATCGGAACTGGGAACTCCTTCCCAGCAGTTCGAGGTTCCCCCGACAGGTCGCTGCGACGTGCCGTGTGGGGAGGTTTAGCGGCTCAGTTCGTTTCCCGTGCTTGACGACCCCAGCACCGACTCAGGAAGGCCGCCCGCCCCCACCTAAGCGGAAGCGCGAGGAGTCGCCTGAGACAATGGCGAGGTGGCGCCAGGATAGTCAACAGTTCGCGCCTTGGCACTACAGGGCGTACGCCCTGGTAGAGCCCCATGGCAAAGTGGGTCCACCTACCGCTGAGGTCCGCGAGTTCTTGCACGACTTCCCTGTAGGGTACACTGCTGGCAGCCCCGAGAGAGAGAGGTGCAAGCAACTGGGGAACTCGTGGNCCCATGGCAAAGTGGGTCCACCTACCGCTGAGGTCCGCGAGTTCTTGCACGACTTCCCTGTAGGGTACACTGCTGGCAGCCCCGAGAGAGAGAGGTGCAAGCAACTGGGGAACTCGTGGCACCTACCCACCAGTCGTTTCATCTTGTTCGTGCTCCTCTTTTCTGCCCAGGTCCTGCAAGTGTCGTCAAGTTCTCAGCCACAGTGGTACACACCGCTCCCCTCTCCTACGTTCGAAGTTAGGTACCACCCGGAAGGCTCCCGTCCGCTGCTCAGAGCTTGTTCGTGGTGGCGGCGAGCTCAGTTGACCTGGGACCCCAACGAGTACACTCACGGTCCGTTGGTGGGACCAGACACGTGCCCCAGGCAGCACTTTGCTTGGGCGACTGCAGTTCGGTGGGAGGACGCGTTCCCAGCCAAGCTCAACCCCTGCTTGCAGTGGGCCTACGACCAGCAACAGACGTTTGGCCCCAAGCTCGTGCAGTGGCGCCAAGCGGTGGTCGAAGACATCACCGGGTTCGTCCAGGAGTGTGCGGAGGACCAGGAAGCCTGGCTGGCAACCTCGCCGCAGCACGTTCGTAAAGTTTACAAACAAGGGACGCCGGGCTACGTCTTCCAGCTGCTGGCGTTTTCTCACCTCCTCAAGCTGCTTGACTTCTCGGAATGGGACGCCTTGGTGCACGACTTGTTCTGG
>BGNK01004297.1:32618-56222 GCA_003297005.1 Symbiodinium sp. clade A Y106
ACCAAAGCAAGGTTCGTGGGACCTTACTCACTACAGTGGCTACAGGCACAGTCCGAGCGGCACAACGTCTATGCTGCTCGTGCGTTCGCAATCATCCAGGACGACAAGATCAGACGTGGGGACGACTGGCTTCGGTCGGCCCACCGTACCCCCCTATCAGGGGGCAGCCACCATAGCAGCCAGCGTTCGGACCGTAGCCAAGTTCGGTAGACCCAAGCTAGCAGCAGTGGACCACGAAGGCGCGTACTGAGCTTTTCGCCTACCCGCAGAGTGTGCCACAGTTCTCCCAGGAGGGTACCCGGCGCCGGTCTACCTCCACCAGGTCTTACCCTTTGGGTCGGCAGCCTCAGTCTGGAGTTACGTGAGGTTCGCAGACGCAGCCTGCTGCATTTCGGTGGCCACTCTGTTCGTCGGTGCGGCCCACTTTGTGGACGACTTCTTCGAGTGCGAGGCAGAGCAGTCCGCTGACCACGGTTTTCAGTGCTTCCAGGCTCAACACCGTGTGTTCGGTACCAAGATGAAGGAGGTCAAGGCTAAGCCTCCATTGTCACACCAGAGCCTTCTGGGAGTAGATTGGGAGATCTCAGACGCCGAATTGCTGGCATCTCCTGGAGCGAAGCGGATTTCGAAGGTCCGAGAGATCATTGGCCGCGCACTCGTGGAGGACAGACTTCACCCGTCTGAGGCTGCCAAGCTAGCGGGCAAACTGAACTTCATTTGCTCGTGGGTGTTCTTGCTGGGACCGCTTTTCAAGCGACAGAGTTCGGGAGTACACCAACCTTCGGGCTTAAGCCAGCAGCTGCGCACCTGCCTGCAAGAGATCCACGCTCTACTTCCGGAACTTAGGCCAGTTCGAATACCCCTGCAGCCCGAACAAGTACCAGTCTTCGTCTTGTACGCAGACGCATTCATCACCTTGTCCGGGACCAGACGTTCGGCTAACAGGTGGCTGTCTGAAAGTATCCCCAAGGACGTCCTGCACAATAGTTCTAACGGTTGGGGAGCTGTTTTCGTGGCACCNGACGCATTCATCACCTTGTCCGGGACCAGACGTTCGGCTAACAGGTGGCTGTCTGAAAGTATCCCCAAGGACGTCCTGCACAATAGTTCTAACGGTTGGGGAGCTGTTTTCGTGGCACCACAGGGTTTCAGGCAAGCTTTTCGTTCCGAGGTACCTGCGCAGGTTCTACGCAGGACAGCAACATCCAAGGCCTTCATTTTCTGGCTCGAGATGTTGGCACAGCTGTTCGCAATCTTGGCGGTGCTCCCCCATGTTCGTGGGCACCTGCTGTGCTTCGTCGACAACTCCGCGGCACAGCACGCGTTGACCAAGGGCTACAGCAAAGACGCCTCGTTTACTAAGGTCTTGGGCTGTTTTTCGAGGTTTCTGGCNGTTCGTGGGCACCTGCTGTGCTTCGTCGACAACTCCGCGGCACAGCACGCGTTGACCAAGGGCTACAGCAAAGACGCCTCGTTTACTAAGGTCTTGGGCTGTTTTTCGAGGTTTCTGGCTGGCGCTGAGCTTTCACAGAGCAACCTCAAGCGCTAACGTGTCCGACAGCGTCTCCAGGGACGACTGGTCGCTAGCTGTGGAACTGGGCTGCAGCTTGGACAAGTTCGACTTCAACGAGGGCTACGAGTGGCTCCTGCGAGTACCAAACGAAGACCAAGGGGCGCTCTTTCCGCGGTTCGTCAAGCTCGCCCACAAGCTTCGCGCGCGGAAGGTGGAGGAACAGCGCGCGGAAGTGGAGTGAACCGCGCTGTTCGTACAGAACTTGAGAATCGGCAGGTTCGTTTAACGACCTGTTCGATTTCTTGGCACACCAAGGTACTCGGGACGAGGAAAAGAGTCCACAGTTCGTTGTAGCGAATACTTTCGCTACCTGCAAGCATAGCGAGCTTGTCGGGTATTGCACGTGTGCAATGAGTGACAAGCATGCGGTGCGGTTCGTACAGTGTTAGTCCGCTAGTGCCTGTCCTCCGNGGTATTGCACGTGTGCAATGAGTGACAAGCATGCGGTGCGGTTCGTACAGTGTTAGTCCGCTAGTGCCTGTCCTCCGTTCGAGCTAGTTCGTTGAGTTCGCTGCGCCGAAGCTCCTCGACGCACGAGAGTTGTGAAGTTTTTCAGCTCCCGCCCTTCCCGCCCGAGTGAACCGCGCTGTTCGTACAGAACTCGAGAATCGGCAGGCTCGTTTAACGACCTGTTCGATTTCTTGGCACACCAAGGTACTCGGGACGAGGAAAAGAGTCCACAGTTCGTTTTAGCGAATACTTTCGCTACCTGCAAGCATAGCGAGCTTGTCCTTCAAGGGTTGGGTTTCACAGCTTGGAGAGCTTTGCAGGCAGTCCCGTGTTGTTAGATATATTTGGCACCTCACGGCATCGTAACGGACTTCGTTGCTGTGCAAAATATGCAAATTTAGTGCAGAGTGTGGGTGATTGGACGAAACGACGGAAGATACACGTAGCAGAAGGTGGTGGCAAGATGTGGCAAGATAGCACGAAGATCAGTCCATCTAGGACAGCACTTTTGAAGAGAGGTGGAACACAGAACTGCAGCATCCTACTCGTATAGTTCTCCTAACCCAAACCCGGTTCCGGTTTTGCGGTTACTGTAATCTCGGTTTTTAGGCAACCAATGAGCTCCCCCGAACTTCGGGATTCCATCTTGCACTTGCAAGCCACAAAACCCAAAGCCCTGAGCACTAAACCAGCCCAAAAAAAAACAAAAAGCAAAGCCGCCTTTACCAGGAAGCTCGCCTCCTTCGACCGGGCCTGTGAGGTGACGTCTGCCAAGCTTCTCTCGGAGACGCCTTTTGACCGATGGTCCTTTCTACACCCTGAGCCCTAAAAGGCACTAGAAGGCCCTAAATCCTGCAACAAAACTGCCAGTGTTCGCTTGGCAGGTGACCTGCCGGCTGACCCTCACGCACGCGATCGAGCTGGCCGGGAGCCCTGAAGAGCCGCTCTTGAGCCCTTCCGCGGGGCAGAGACAAGACAAAAACCCGCCCTCGCCTGCAGGGCAATCAGGCTCTGAACAAGGACTTCAAAGACTTGCGGGTCTGCAAGGTGGCCGGGGGCCCGGAATGGAGAGCTTCTCGCTGTGGAGTCCCGGTCCAACAGCGCGAGGTTTGCGCCGCGTTCTTGGGCTCAAGACCCGAATAGACCCGTCCACGACATGGCTGCACAAAAGCATCCCATGCCAAGGCATCTCAGGGCACTACCCCCAAAGCCTTCGACCCCTCACTCCTCAGAAGCTTTGCCCCGACGACTTTTAACTCTTAGCCCGGCTGCGACAATGCTGACCGACATGGACCTGCAGTTCACGCTGACGGAGGTGCTTCATGTTTTCATGAAGGAAGCATATACTGCGGCGGCGATGCTGCTTGCTCCTGCTGCTACTGCTCTTTCGGCTACTACTGCTCTTAATTTTAGTGATGTTGTCAATGCTACTGATGTTACCAATGTTACTGCTAGTGCTACTACGAGGACGAGAGGTTGACGCCTACCTAGGTTTATTCCACTTAGAGTTAGAGCTCTGGCTTGGTGTGGTTGGGGTTGAGGGCGAGCACCGAGACTTGCAAGAGCTCGTTGCTTGATCAGTTTCAGTTTGTACTTTGATGTTTTCCTGTAGCTTACTCGTTTCGCCACTTGCACTTCTTGGAACGTGAATGGGCGTGCTTCTTCATAGCTGTCCTCTTCCCGGAAGGCCCTCACCGAGATTTCCCACCTCAGTGCTTTCGAGAGCAGCGCCGAGAGCAAATCCTGGCCGGAGCCCCGAGAACCGCTGCCATGGGAAGGCATGAAGCATTCCGCAGTATCGTGCTAAGATTACATGAAACGCTGCAATGCTACCTTTCGGTTCTTTGGGACTTAAGAGTTTATGTTGTACTTGTAGGGGCGACCAAAAGACCCCAGTCAGGCCTGTTTGACCCTAGTTGCAACTGGTCGTCGCCCCAAGGCAGAAGACTGCCGAGTAATCCAGGAGAGAGTCACTACATCCTCACTATGCCTCCGAATCCCTGGCACAAAACATATGAGTGGTAAGAACAGTAGTGTCGGTAATGGTGGTGCTGATGATGATCCTTGTCCTTCTTTCCTAGCAGTGCAACTCGAGAATGCCAATGTGCTAGTCGCCGCAGGCGTTCCTTCCCCGTAGTCTAGCAGGCTCTGAGAGGTATATTACTATCACATACTATCACAGTTGTCCACCACGGGTTTTACCACTACACAGTATACTACACTATATTATAGTCTAAAAATAGTCTTGAGACATATATATATGTATAGATAGAGTCTTTCTTGTGCATTATGTTCCTCTATATTGTATCATACTGCACGGTATTTTTTGTCTCAATACTCATAAACATGTTGGTATCTAACTTCTATTGTCTTCTATTCTATTCTTTTCTATTCTGTTCTACTCTATTATATTCTATTCTATCCTTTTCTATTCTGCTCTATTCTGCTCTACTCTGTTCTATTCTATCCTGTTGTAGTCTGTTCTATTCTGTTCTATTCGTTTCTATCCAGTTCTATTCGCTTCTACTCACTTCTGTTCGCTTCTATTCTGATTCTATTCTATTCTGTTAGTTCTATTCTAGTCTAGTCTATTCTATTCTTGAGCGACTCAGGACTCCGAGCATAACGCACCTTCGGCAGCCCACGAGCTTGCCTACAGGGAAGGCCTGGGATGCCGGGTTCGGGTATTGGACCGATGGGCAGTGAAGCAAAACTGGGAATGTGGTTCAGAGGGAATCAACAATGCCAGCACGGCGGTTGTCGAAGAGCCCGCGGATTGACAAAGTGATCCTTGTGCCCTTGAAGTGAACTGCTAAACCTCTTAGCGAGAATGCGCGCGCGACTCAGGAGGGTTTCGAGCAGCCGCTCGGATGGCACCGGTGCACCGTGGCATCTCAGAAGCGCCCACGCGACCACCCGTCACCCACGATGCCGTTATCTCCAAAGACGAAGGGCGGGGGGCACTTCGCGGGCTTGGCTCATCCGAGGTCCTCCGCAACGACGTGCAATGACTCGAGCCTCGCAGGCCCCGGCCTGGGCTGCGAGCATAAGCAGGATAAGCAGGATATGGGTGGGCTGCGGTCTTGCGGACGGTATCCGTCAGAAAGGACTTTTAGTGCTTCCTACTTCGCTTTCGCCTTGCAGGCCTAGGCTCCCGAGCTCCACTTCTTCCTTGATCATCCTCATCCTGATCCTCATCATCCTCGGCCGCATCGTCATCGAATTCGTCCAGTCCTAGTATGTCATCGTGTCCTAGTTGTTTCTTCTACTGCTGCTCTAGCTGTCGCCTCCTCCGCCTCCTGCCGCTACGATGGCTGCTCCCCTTCCCCTGTCGCTCGGGCTGAGCCAGGCACACCCTCTTCCATGTGCCTCTCCATGGAAGACCGGGAGCAGCGGGAGCTGGCAGAGAGCGCCGAGGCGAGTTCTGGTCGAAGGGATCTGATGTCAGAGTGTCTGTCTTACGGCGACTCCTATCTTTGCAAAGCTACAGAAAGTAGCAAACTAAAGGAGCTGCAGACTGCAGAACATACTGTTGCATTCGGTGCCTTCGTCCCTTCAGACTGTGCCTCTCGAAGAGGCCGACCTCAGGGTCTGAGCTATTTTGGCAGTGTAGTGCTGGTCTTCTGTGCTGCGTTTGGAGTAGAACCGCGTATGGTCCTATCGGTATCATTTTGTCTAAGAGCCAAGGGCTGAGGCCCATCTCATCTTGTCGTTCGGGCGGCAGCCGCAGAAGTCACACGTGCGCCCGAGGCCTCCCCAGGTGCTCGCTTCGGGGCCATCGCCAGGCCTGTCGAAGTTCTGAAGGCTTTTACAGGCGAAACAGAAAGCACTCAGCACCCGTGACAACACGAAAGCTCGTCCTTCGCCCAGTACGATCTGCTCATATCTGCCCTCCAGTGCGCAAGCTCAGTGACGCCGCAGGCGCCAGGTCGCCAGCGACGAAGCCGGTACCGACGATGCGTTGCTGCAACTGTTGGACATGAGGCCAGCACGCCACTCCTGTTGAATGCCTGCAAGCATTGTGGAATGCTTGCGTAGCCATACCCACGTATAGGTACAAGGAGTAGTACAGTTGTGCACACACGTTGTCATTCTTGATGTGGCCTTGTAAACAAGTCAAAGAAACACAAGCACATTCGGGCGAATGTGCTAGTACTTGCAACATTTAAAGGACTCGTGCAGCAATGCATGGCACAAGGCCGTGCGTCGTATGTCGATTCACGCACCCTATAGTTCTGCAGTAAAGCACTGCGGTGGCTGCTGGAGTATGCTGAGCACACTTACACTCTCCGGACCCGCTTAAAGAGTGCCAGAGACCGCCGCCAGGAGAAGCTTCTGCTTCGGAAAGGAGCAGGCTGGGATCCTGACCTCTTTCTGAGAGATTACAGCGGGTTCAGTCGCAGTTGCTAATCTCTGCCAACGGATCTCCACGTTGCCACGGCCAGATCTGCCAGTTCGAAAAGTAGATTAGATGCTTTCCGGTGCTTCGCCTGTGGCGTAGCAGTGTTGGGCAGCTGCTGGACGCTTGCCATCTTGCCATCTTGCCATCGCTTGCCTGCTTTTCCTGTCCAACTTTTGGAACTGCGGCCAGGTATCGGTTCATGTTGGTTTGGGTGTTCATATCCTCGTCCGTCCGTTTGATCCTCCAGTTTGACGAGCGGTCCGAAACAGCAGTTTCTGGGTGCATTGCGGATACTGCAGACCGGGGATCACTTGTGCCATTTCTTGGTCGGTTGCATCTTGATTTTAGCGTTGTTCCTTTTTGTCTTGGGCATTGCCTGCGAGCGGTTCTGTTTCAAATGCACATTGATTCCTGGGAGCTGATCATGAGCTGCGTTGGTGTTCAAGACTTTATATGCGGCGCTGTCTGGAGAGTCTTCCAGCGTGAACTTGCTTAGTTGAGGATCTTCGACAGATTGTTTCTTCTCATGTTGAAATCGTTAAAGTCTTCTTTAGTCAAGTCGCATAATAGCTCTTGAGATGGCATTTCTTACGAAATCTTGTGAGGAGGGGATGGATTCCATTGTTCCTTTCTTGGGGGTTTCCGAAATAAGGGACCCTAGTATAGTACCCTCAATACTAGGATCCTACAAGGACCCCAGAAAAAGGTACCCCTAATTTCGGAAACTCCCACTTCGATTAAGCAGGTGGGTTTCAACCCCAAAAAATCCTCTTTGCTGCGTTTTGACGAGATGCGCCACTCGATCACGTCCAGGACGAATCAACGACCTGCTCAATGGTCGTGAGAGTTTTCGAAAATTAGGGGTACCTAATTTTGGGGTCCTTACAATAAGGATCCTTCTATTTAGGGTACTATATGAGGGTCCCCTATTTTCAACTCCCACATATCTACCTGGGCGGGTGATTTCGGCGACTTGCCGGTGGTTTAATGCGGCCTTTCCACAGGACCAGCTCGGACACCAGCTCTCAGAATGACTTTGGGGCCAGGGCACATGAGCTGTGCACAAGAGGATGCTTCATCCTGGTTAGCATCTTCATCTTGTTGTAGCATGACCATGTCAGATCACAACGAAGGGAACGGAGTCGCGGAACTTCTCCACGATTTGTGTTACTCTGCTGTACATGCGACAAGTTTTGCATCAGTCATGTTGTCAGCCGATTTCGTTGATCTGATTCGCCTGACGATTTTCGTGGTCGCGATCTCGCTCTCGTCGTCATTTCGTACACGTTCACATGTGCAGAGTGCGGGCAGCCAATAAACCGTGATGCCAATGAAGCTAGCGGAATAGTTGGATGGATTCATGGACGCATGGATACCTGCAGCGGACAAGACCCTGTCCGCATAAAATCTTGAACTTTTGTTTTGGGACAAAAGCAGGTTTTCCGCCAGTGACGAAGCGCATCGGCTTGTCCTTGTGTCTTGTTCAGTGCTTGTATGTAAGGATGTTGACGGTCCCATGTACACGACATGAAAGCATTTGCACACATGCATCCGTAATTAACGACAGTATGTCGTCGTCCACATCAAGCTTGGGTCTCTCCGCACCGACCAGACTCTGTTTTACCGGTTGTAATGTTGAGATCCATTGTATACTGAAGTCTGGGGGTCGTGGCCCGTTCGATGCTTTTCGAGTATTTTCGAGTGCTGTGCTGAAAATGGTTTTAGTTTGCCAAAGCACGGCTTTCAGCCGTTGTCACACTGCGTGTCGAACCCCGGTAGCGAAAGAATCCCAAACAAAACAAACTCTCCGACCCAATTTCTTGAGCCAAACCATGACTTCACGAGACTGCCGCCAACACATCGAACCCAGAAGCCTAGCGAAGCCCCGAGCTAAGATAGAACACCTCTCAAGAGCTTCGAGCTCCAAAATAAGAGAGTGAACCACTCTGAACTTGATGTTTTCTCAGGCTGCTGTCTCGACCGAGCCATCCAGCGGCTGTCTCTCGGGTGACTTGGGTTGAGGAACAGGCAAGGTTTGTGCGAAGACATCCTTAGCTCTCTTCATCTTCCGCATCAGCCTGTTCAGGTCCCAAAGACCATCAGGGACAGTAGCGATGTCATGCTTGACATCCGAAGACTTGTGAAGTTGACGACGCTAGCGCTAAGTCTAGACGAGCAAGAAAGGTGATCACAAGCATATGAAAATAGTTGCAAAAGACAATTCAAAGCTCATAAGAAGCGCTAGTAGTAGCAGTAGAGGCAGTAGCAGTAGCAGGAGTCGTCGTAGCAGGAGGAGTAGGTAGTGGAAGTAGTGGTAGTATTAGTTGTAGTAGCAGTAGAAGAAGTAGAAGTAGAAGTAGTGGTAGTGGAAGTAGTGGTAGTATTAGTTGTAGTAGCAGTAGAAGAAGTAGAAGTAGAAGTAGTGGTAGTGGAAGTAGTGGTAGTATTAGTCGGCGTAGGCGAAGGCGTAGGAGTCGGAGCAGGAGCAGGCATTGGCGCAGGCGCAGGCGTAGGTGTAAGCGTAGGCCGTAGGAGTAGGTAGGAGTAGGAGTAGGAGCAGGCGTAGNGTGGTGGAGGAGGTGGTGGTGGTGGCGGTGGCGGTGTTATCAGTTGTAGTAGCAGCGGCAGCAGGTAGTGCTAGTGGTGTGGTAGTTGAGCAGTAGTGTAGCGGAGCGGCAGGGCCAGGGGCAACTGCATCGGTAGCGGTAGCGGTAGTGGCAGTAGTAGTAGTAGTAGTCGTCGTCGTCGTAGTAGTAGTAGTAGTAGTAATAGTGGTAGTAGTAGTAGTAGTAGTAGCAGAAGTAGTCGTCGTCTTCGTTGTCGTCATGGTCGTCATCGCTGTAGTCGTAGTCGTGGTCGTGGTGGTGGTGGTGGTGGTGGGCGGCGGTGGGGAACCCAGCATGCAGCAGCACGAGCAATTGACAGTAGGACCTCAGCAGGAGCAGTGACTGTACCAAGATGGATGCTGACACCCGAGGTGCGAGCAGGGCTCCTTGCACTGACAGCCGGGCAGCAAGGAAACGCGACCGAAAGTTTCTATTCCGGTTTCGAGAAGGAGGAGATCTTCTTATACGGCAGTGTGGGTAAATAACTAGTAAGTACTTGTACTCCGTCATAGTCGTTATAAAGCCGTAAGTCGTAAGGCCCCCATATTGTGTCTACTGACGATAGTCGTCATCAACCTGGGCTCCGAGTAATGCTTGCTTTCAATCTTTTCGTGGCTGACCAGCTCAGTTGAGCATGCTCAGGTTCCGATTGGGTGTGATGTTTCATTTTTGAAGTGCTAGCTATTGATGAAGCGATGGGGCCCGGAGTGGAATCCTGCAGGAAGCCGGAAAACCAGCAGCAAAAAGCACTAAGCAGGCATCAAGTCCTTGTCCAGATTCAGATGTACGGAACCTAGGACCTAGGAGTTCTGACTCGGAGGGACCTTGATTCGTAGCCTACTATCTGCCCCACGAGGCACGTCGGCGATCCTGAGCAAGCGCCACAAGCGCCAGTGCCCAGGGATGCACTGGACGGCGTGCTGATGCAGAAGACGCTTGCCAGCCTCGCAGGCTCAATCGGTGTGTGGGTGTGTGGGCCCGGGCTTGGAATCCGGTGAGATGCAAGCTTTGAAGCTTTGCCAGGTCCTGTCCTTCCGCTGGCTGCGAGCAGACAGGGCACTCCGAAAAGCTTTTCCGTGGACTCGCGGGTGGCCACGCCAGGCTCTTCTGCAGGCATCGTCGGCGCATACTCGCAGACTTTACCAGATTTCCTGAAAGTGGGACTGGCAAAGCTCCTCAGGTGTGGCCGGAACTGATCGAACCTTGCAGCGTTCACGAACGTGACTTGGTTGATGCGAGGGCGATTCCGGGCATCACACCCGGCACTTCCTCTGACATTCCCATGCCTCCCTGAGTCAAGAAGCCCGATGCCACAATTGGGGCCTCAAGCAATGTGCTGCACCTGTCTATGCCGTCAGTGAGTCTGTCACCCCGAGGTTTGCCGGCATCGGCCGGTCCATTTTCCAGGGTCCCGAGCCCCGAAGTGGCCCTAAGGGCCTCTATGTCCAGGGCTGCAACCGCTGGGGAAAAAGCTCTGAGACTCTGCTCTGCGCAGCATTCTCTACGCCAGATCTATCCGACATCACACCGCATCGGTTTCTGCTCAGGATTCCTTGAACCGCTTGGGCACCGTGGACGCCTCAGTCCGGGTAGCGTTTGGGGCAAGCATGGTGGGCCCTCGCACTGAGCTTTGATCTGTAGATAGTCACTTCTGGTAGTCACTCTCGACATGATTCTTGTCAGTTGTTAGCAGGGCCGTTTGTTTGGAGCCCCTGGCCGTGAGTGCCTCCATGACCGGAGATGGTCCCCAATTCCGGCTGCCTCCGCGCAGGAGTGGCGGATTGCCCCGTCGCAGGAGCGCCTGAGGGGGCGGTTGGCAGTTGTTGTCTTGGCCTGTGCAGAGCTCCAGAAATGGCCCGCTTGAAGGAACATTTGATGCAGTTGCACATGCTGACCATACAGCGGCAGCTCCAGGCAGTACAGTTCTTCGACTCCTCAACCCTTAGGCTTCCCGTGGGTCCCGACTGCCACTTGCCAGATCATGCTCAGCATCGAGCGGGACATCGAGATCAAGTGGAGCGCGCTGTCGATGAAGGCCGTCGGTGCTTTTGACTGGGTTTTTGGTGGTACAGACCTTTCCGTAGCCTTGACACCTTCAGGTGAAGGCGCCGGAGGAGTGCAGCTGCAACCTCAGAGTCGATGGCCGCCAAAGTCAGGTCTCACATGGCCTGTGCCCTTGCTTGTTTTAGATAGAATGCCCAAGTGCAGCAGATATAATGGAAGGCATCCGTGATTTTTGCGCCCTGAGCCCGAAACATTCAAGAGGCCGGCAGATCCGCGCCTATCTCAACTTCAGAGACCGGCTCAGGCCGGAGCCGCGTCGCAAAAAGTCTCAGCAGATGGCTGATGTCTCTTCTCAGAGGCCCTACCTCCTGGAGGAAGATCTCGTGGGAGGCAGGTGGCAGGTCTTGGATCCTCTGCCAGTGCCTTTTTGTCGTGTGCCAGGCAAGCAGGCCAGAGACTTGCAGACGGAGAGCGGAATGAGGCCCCTCGGAAGCGCTGGGGCTAGGGCCGCTAGGGCTGGGGAGCTCAGGGATGCTCAGGGTCCGTCCCACAGCGAGGTTAAATTCCGAAGCCACAAAGCCCCTCAAAAGACTCCGCGCATCTCAAAGCCGTTCCAATCCCCGGACCTCAGCTTGGAGACCAAAGACCTTGCCGGCGTCCGCCAGGGCCAGGGCCTTGGTTGAATCGTGACGGCGACGACGACCGTGAAGATAACAATGCGGTATGATGATAGCGATGTTGATGGTGACGATGATGATCGATGATGGGCTTCTTGCCCAGGGATCGTCACTCAGAGCAAGTTTCCTGCTTGGTCCATGCGATTTTATGCCCGTGCCTGAGGTGTGACGGAGGTTTTGAAGAAGCTGAAGCAAAGGCCGGCGTTTTCCACAAGTGGACTCCAAGCTGGTTCCCAACTCTCCATGCAAGAAGGCCTCTGCTAAAGCGATTGTCCTGTTGCACATCAAAGTGGGGATCGCCGGATCGTTGTGTCTCGCACAGCGGTCAGGTACCAGTGGAAGCCTAACATGACCTCGCGCCTCGACCTCGGTGCACAGCCGACTACCATGCAGGGAGGAGGTCTGAAGAGGGGGTCGAATCCGCAGAGATTTTAATCCACGCAGTGCACGAGAAAGGCCCCTAAAGGCCTACAGAGATGACCCGACGTTCCTTGGACGCTCACTCGAGGCGTCGAGATCTCCCGTGTGAACTGGGCCTGATTCCCGGGACTGCTGTACACTTGTACACGTCGTGGCATCTCATGAAACTACAATGTTACAACCGCGTAGCCAACCAACGGCATCAAACAACTCCAAGGCAGTCATGTCACGGCGTGTAATAGGTTATCACACGTCACTTGGGCCTTCGTGCAACATTTCGCGAGTGGTGCGTGATATTGAGAAGCTGATCTTTGTTCCTCCGAAGTCCGAAGTATAGACTCGCACGTGTAAAAGCTTGCGTGGGACGTGTTGGTTCTTGATATTGGGCTGAGTGAGGTTGTGCAGGACTAGGCGTGCAGGCTTTGCAAAGCAAACAGCAGCTCTAGGCTCTGACATAAGCAGGTGGGTTCTGTCAACCGACTTCTTCCTGCAGCTTCAGTTCCTCAAAGACTATCTCCAACTTCTCTCTCAAACTCCGACGACTGAGTTTCCAAAGGCAGCCGGGGCTTGGCAAGCTGGCCAAAGCAGCGCGAACCAAACTTCAGGGCTGTGTAACTTTTCATGAGCCGGCCTGCCAAAAAGAAGTGACTTAGAAGCCGGTTCGAGGAGCCGAAGCCGGTATCTGTTGTTACAGCTCTACCAGCGCCGCACCACCGTCACCCGCACAGCGTGAGTACTAGATACTCCATACTGCATACTACGTGCTGCGTACTACATACCTCATGCTCCATACAACATGCTACGTGCTAGATACTGCATAGTGCATCGTACATAGTACATGTACATACCACATAGTTCATAGTACATAGTATATAATAGTGATCACTGCTTAGAACATGCTACATGCCTCATACTACATAGTACGTACTACCTGCAACGTACTGGCTGCTACATGCTACTTACTACCTGCCGTGTACTACGTACTACATCTGCATACTACACAATGTAAACTACATACTGCGCACTGCACAATGCATACCAGCTGCTGCTCCTCCTGCTGCTGCTGCTGCTGATGTTACGACGACGACGACGATGCCTCCTACTACTACTACTACTAATACTGCTACTACTACTACTACTACTGCCACTACTACTACTACTACTACTGCCACTACTACTACTACTACTACTCCTACTACTACTACTACTACTACTCCTACTACTGCTACTACTACTACTACGCTACTACTACTACTACTGCTGCTGCTGCTGCTGCTACTACTGCTACTACTACTACTACTGCTACCAGTACTTCTAGTACTGCTAGTACTAACTACTACTACCACTACTACAAATCCTACTGCTCCTACTGCTCCCACTGCTCCTACTGCTCCTAGTGCTACTGCACCGCTACTGCTTCGGCTACTGCTACTGCTGCTGCTATCACTACGGATACGGCTGCAGACAAACTGCTACCGCTACTGCTACCATCATCACCACCGCCACCACCATCATTAGCGCCACCGCCACCGCTCGCATCACTGCTATTCCTAAGAACATGTTTGATCTCCCGAGCAGTTTTGTTACCTTACTATTTCCGCTACCTTCCCAGTACCCATCCCCGTTGACCCGATCAGGTTGCTCGCCTCTCTGCGATGATCCGCCTGGCGATGAAAACGCCCGGCCCTCTCTGAGCTTGGCAAAGAGTTCTCAAGCGAAGCAAAAGTGTCCCGGTCGCAGTTGTCGTGGTTGTCGTCTGTTGTTCTATAAGCCCTGGACCTGGTGAAGTCGATTCTGCCCATGCTAAGCCATTACACAAATGTTTCCGTGAGCTCCATCTACACAGATGTTTCAGTGGGATCAGCCGTGGCAATCCGCTCCCGGCATTTTGAACCATTTGCCGTCGGTGGCAGGTGTGATGTTGTTTGGGGTGCGCTCAGGTCCTGCCTCTTCGCGGATCAGGAGCTGCGGCAGCTACTGAGGGAAGACGAGAAGAGGCACGGCCCTAAAAATGCCGTCGTCTTGGGGTGTGATATGTCCCACTGTGCTCAGGAAGCTAGGGAAGGAGGTCTTCGACCAGTATAGGCAATGGTACAAGCTGGAACGAGGCCGAGCACGGCTGGGGCACAGCTGGGGCACAGCGCAAAGAGCTTCTTGCCTCGGCTCAGGCGACGGCATGGCGATCAAGGGCGTAAAAGTCGCCGTGTCCTCTTTTGCCCGTCCTCAAGCCGCCCTCGAACCCGAGCACCAGCAAGGCTCCACCCGACGTCGTGGCTAAGATTCGCAAGAAGTACGAGGAGGGTCCTTGCTGGGCAAAAGGGTTAGAATTATTCTCTTTGCGGCACGAGACAGCCAAAGGTCAGCTTGGTTCCGGAAATTGTGAATCTAGTCAGTTGATGAAGAAAGCAACAGCTCGACCGCCTCCGGGTTCTGAGCTCCCGATGACAGGGTTTTGAACCGTTGCTAAGTCCGAGTCTCAAGACTGCAATGAGGATTACGGTGTGTTTGTCAACCAGCAGCCGCGATTCCAGTCAGGGACTTGGTGACAGCGGCATCTGGGCCGTACTCTTTCAAGCACAAAGCACACAGTGCACGACTTTTCTTTCTTAGTTTCCTGAGAGCTATATCTGAACTTGTTCGTCAGCAAGACCAAGCCTTACCATCCGAACAAATCAATTTGCACGATGCCCGATATGTAGGCCATCATCGATGGGTTCAGTCAATTAGTGTGAGATTACTATCCAGTTTGAATCCAGGCAGCTAGTTTGCTAAGTGGCTTAGTAGGCTAAATGGTCTGCAGCAGCCTATAGTTTGTTTGCCCATGTTGTTGATTTTTCTGTTATGTACGTGACAGACACAGACCCTGTCTGTTTGTCTGTCTGGCTGGCTGTCTGTCTGTCTGTCCGTCCGTCTGTCTCTCTGTCCCGTTTGTCCGTCTTGTGTTTCTTGTTTGGCTGAGTCTCTGTGATCATCCGTTTGTTCGTCTTCCGTTGGCTGGGCGGGTCAGAGGGAAGGTAGGTAGGCATGCGTGCCTGGATGCAGCCACGTGTCCACATCTGCATTGTCATGCACACAGATGTGCCAAGCATGTGTGGAATTGGAGAGGCAGAGTGGTATTCTCTGACACTGCAGTGTCTTTGTTGGGACGAGCTGCCCAAGCCGGACACACCTTATGCCTTCATGCCCGATGGTTGCGGACATCATTCGCGTGGGTGCACACTACATGCACCCATTAAGGCATTTCATTTGTATCCGGGAGTTTTTCGTTCTTCCCATTGACAGCTCCAGGCCCTCCACTCCGGCTGGCCTTGGTGCGGACTCTTGGCGGCAGCGTCGGATGCTTGTTGTCGAAGCCTCGAGCCGGAGAAATCCAAACTTTGCCCTAAAATCGACTGAAATCCTTGAATGAACACTCCACAGCGCGATCCCGTCAATCTCGCAGAGAGAGAGAGAGAGAGATCCCAAAAGCATCACGGGGGAAGACACGCAGGCTGACGTAGCCATTCAAACAGTGCCGACCGACCAGGCAGCATACTGTTCAATCATGCTTATGTTCAACTTTTCTGCCATCTCGCTGTTTTCGCGAAAGCTGCTGGTCGGCGATCGGTCAAGAACCAGAGGAGGAGTCGGGGGATTTAGGAATTCCTATCTACCTTTCAGCGCATGTTGTACTCCGGCTGTTGCTTTAGTGAATGATTCTCCATTCTGGCTCCTCGTGCAATAAGAGCCGTCGCTGCACCCCGGAAACTGTCCAACTGTATTCATGTTTGTTTATTATCCTACGAACTGGGTTTGTTCTTCGTCCTGTTCCAATGAACTGAAGCTGATCTGGGGGAGCGAGCAACCTACTGACAGAGAGTTTTTGACCAAAACTGATCGGTGGATGATATCACTCTTTGATGGACCTACTTTCCGATTTTATGTTGTGCCTTGGTGGTTAGCTGCTGTTTTGAACAAAGCATAGCCGATCAGTTCAGTTTCGTTCTCATATGCGAGAGCTGGGGGAAGTTGTGATATACTTTGTTCTTATATTGTTTCCTCTACGATGACCCCAGCCCTCAATAGCAACCTCCAGTGTCTAACCTAGGCAAGCTGGGGGGATCGCTCAAACAAAACTGAACTCACACCCCGTCCAAAGCCCCCACAAACATCGGGGGGGCCTGTAAGGCCGAGGGGGTTTGACCGCCCCTCATGCCCCGGGGAAGAAGAGAGAGAGAGAGAGAGCGAGACAAAACAGGGGGGCCAACAAACACTATAGGATCACCAGTGCAGTGCAGCCGTGTGAGTTTTCTTATTTGCAGTTTGGTCCGGCCCTCAGAGTGCGAGTTCCGTCTGCGAACTGCGAACTGTGGGCAGAAGGGGGGGACGTCTTGTTTTGTTGTGTACAGCTGTGCACACACCGGGGCCTACTGAACGGGCACAGAGCCCAAGGGACGAGGCGCGAGGCCGAGGCTCCGAGGGGTCATTTGGGGGCGTGAGGGTGTAGGCAGTGTAGGGGGTTTTTACGGTGCAGAACGGAGCCTCGGCAGACCTGCGGATCCGGTGTGCGCAACCGCGCGCGGAGGGGGCACACCCCTCTTGTCCGAGTGCAAGCAAGAGAGAGCGAGAAAGAGGGAGAGAGAGAGAACATCGGGGGGGCCTTCAAGGCCGAGGGGCTTCAGACACCCCTCATGTCCCGGGGAAGAAGAGAAAGAGCGAGGGCCACAACTCTCCACCATAGCCCTGGCGAAAGGAAAACGGACAGAGAGGTAACACCTTGCAGGGAGTCGTCAGCTTCCGAAAAGGCCACCTCATGTACAGCCGATTCCTTCGGGACAAAAATCCCCAAGGGAGGGACAATCCCGCGCAAGAACCGCGGGTGTGCGCTCGCGCCCGACAAAGGTTGCTGCAAGCCAGCAGCAAGCAAGTAAGCAATAGCTTTTCTAAAGAAGAAGACGAGCAGGGACATTGATAATGTCTTTTCTTTTTCCTGGCTGTCACGTGCGGATATTTACAGATTCTGATCCCTTCTGGAGTCCACACCATCGTCAGTTCCAACCACAGGCCATGACACCTGGAGTTGCAGGCGGCATGACGCCAGGCATGAGCAGGGCTGGCTTTCGTAGGTGATTTGCTGGTTTCAGCGGCAGATCTTGCTGGAAGTCCGTTGAACAGGAATACGCAAGGGTACGATTCATGAAAGGCGCCGCATTGCATCGTTCTGTTGCCTGTTTGTATTTTAGCCTCAGCCCCTAGCACCCTAGCAAGCCCGAAAGCCCAAACTCTTACGAGCAGCGGAAGACCTCGGCAGGATTGAATCCTGGCACGCCGGGTTTGGCCGGGTGTGGCGCTCAGGGTGTTTCTGGAGAATTTGGGGCCCTTCAGGGTGTTTTGGTTCCCTGTGCAGGAACCTGACCCCCGGTGGAAATCGCACGCCCTTCCAAATGCCAGAGCACGCGGCCTCAGTTTCTCTCCACGAAAGCCTCAGTAGAACGGCAGGCCGGGAGTTTTCTTCGTCGCCTTGGCGAAGGTATGCCTCCGGCCATGAGAAGTCTGAGGGCAACACTCCTCAATGGTGCCTGCCGCATGTTTGGTGCCGCCCTCTGAACCTGTAGCTGTAGTGTTTAAGCAAAGCACGGCACAACACATCGGTCGCAAGAGTGCCGAATTGACTGCCGACTTGCGGATTTGCTCCGAACACGAACGCGGCTTGTTCCGGCCGTGAGCTTCAAGAAGCCGTGCTCGCGACCACACGAAGTCCGCGCCGTTCGCCGTGGCATCGTGATGATGGCTGTGCGGCTCTTGGGGACGTTTTCGGCTTGTTTCTTTTTTGTGTTATTTTCTTACAGGGGCCTCCAAAAGCCGTAAAAATGCGTGTACATGTATAGAGGGAGAGAGGCCTAAGGGAGTAACAATATGGTGGTGGAGGAGCAGGAGGAGGATGAGGAGGATGAGGATGAGGAGAAGGAGGAGGAAAGGAGCATGTCGCAAGGTCAAGTTTTGCACTGTGCATGTGGCAGTCTTGTAGCATAAGCCTTGATAGAGAAGAGATCGTCGATTGCTAGCGAGAAGCCAGGAAGCCTCCGGAGACGCCAATGGGGTGTGCTGCTCAGGTATGGGCGGGAGGATTATGTAATAATGGGTTTTGCATTAACGGTCGGCGCAGCGGCCTCAGATGCACCGGTACGGGTGCCCGTCCTCTGGTATCCGTCAATTCAGTTTCCAGCTGACCTCCCAGCCCAGGACCCCTCCCCTCGTTTCTACCCAGGCATGGACCCAGCTGGCAGCTCAGTTCGATGCCCGCCTAAGCACAGTTTGATAGAGGATCGGATGAGTTTTGCCAAAGACTCCTTGTACCCAACTTCTTACATAGAATTCCATGTTACTAGTAAGTGCTCAGCAGACAGAAGGGAAGCACGCGCAAAGGTTCTGGCACACCGCAGTTCCAGGCCCGGAAACCCAGATGGTCCGTGGCGGGATAGCTGAGACATTTCCCACGAAAGGGCCGAACAGGTATGAACATGCCAGAGTGACAGAAAAGTGAGCATCCGAGTTGAGGCGCGGGCATCCGGAACCCCGGCTGGGCCTCCTCCTCTCACCCCGGCACAGGCTCGCGAAGCAGTGTATGTCGAATTTCCTTCTTCCAGACTAGCGATTTGCGGCGATGCAGGGTGTAGTATTTGGATGGATGAGTGGATGGATGGGTGGACGGACGGAGGGATGGAAGGACGGAAGGATGGAAGGATGGAAGGAAGGATGGAAGGAAGGATGGAAGGAAGGATGGAAGGAAGGATGGATGGATGGATGGATGGATAGTGTGTATGTATGTATATACCTATATCCATATCTGTATCTTTATCCATCTCTCTATTTGTATCTATATCTACATCTATATCTATATCTATATCTAAATATCTGTATCTATATCTATACCTATATCTATAACTATATCTCTATCTATATCTATCTTCCAGCTGTATATGTACATTTCTGTGCATATACATGTTTACACATAAACACACATATGTATATATATATATATATATGCAAACCTACTATTATATTGTTGCGCCTATACTACTACTGCTACTACTACTACTACAACTACTACTACTACTACTATTACTCCTGCTGCTACTACTACTACTACTACCCACTACCTACTACCGACTACCTACTACCTGCTACCTACTACCTACAACCCACTACCCAGTGCTAGTACTATTACAACAACAACTACTACTACTAGTACTACCACTACTACGACTACGACTACGACGACTACTACTACTACTACCACCAGTACTTCTAGTACTGCTAGTACTACCTGCTGCTACTGCTACTACTACTGCTACCACCACTACAAGTACCACTACTATTCATTCCAATCGCAGCCGGTCGCTCAGCTTGGCGTCAGGTACGTGGCAGTGCATTGCACCGGTGCTTCAAGAGCACTAGAACCACATGGGCAAGTCCCGCTACGAATAGCTGCAAACTTGCGACCTACTCAACTTGTCAAGAGAATGGTGCAAAACTTCAAGCAAGAAGTAGCTGCGGCCGAGACCCCACTGGTACACACGCTTTGGGCGTGTAGACCACCACCAGCAGGCACATTGGCACATTGTCCTGCTGACACCTCGCTGTACTGGGTGCTGGCCAAAATGATGGCCGCCAGGGAGACCAACAGTGCACNCACGCTTTGGGCGTGTAGACCACCACCAGCAGGCACATTGGCACATTGTCCTGCTGACACCTCGCTGTACTGGGTGCTGGCCAAAATGATGGCCGCCAGGGAGACCAACAGTGCACCCAGTCACTCAAGCAATAGAGTGCAAAATCTGATTAAAGTCCAAAGCCAGGACGTTTTTTCGCTGTACAAAGGTGTAGTCCTGCGAACTGTGAGTGGCCCCAGGAGGGCACACTGAGAACCGTGTATACTGCGATTGTTGTCTTTCAGTACCCAAGGGAGGTCTGACCGCAGAGCATCGCCAGAACACAGCTTTCTCGCACTTACGTACTGTGACCTGGAAGGACGCACATCCAAACCACATCTCGAAGCATACGTGGGGCTGGGGCCCGGTGCGGGCCATCCCATCCAAGGACGGGGTAGGTTGCCGCCGCCAGCATTCGGTCAGCATTCGGGACAAGGCAAGGCAGCGATGATCTGCAGCTAAACACTCCTCGGGTATCTGAAGGAAACGAAAGGTACACAGGTACAAGGGTTGAACTTGTCCATGTCGAATAGCTCTATTGCAAGCTAGTACCACTACTACTACTACTGCTACTACTATTGTTACTACAACAACAAGTACTACTACTACTACTACAACTACTACTCCTACTACTACGACTACTACTTCTTCTAGTACTACTACTGCTACTACTACTACTACTGCTACTACTACCAGAAGTACGACTAGTACTACTGCTACTACCACCACTACTACTACGACCACGACTACTACGACCACTACTACTAATACTACTCTTACTACTCTTACTACTATTGCTACTATTGCTACTGTTGCTACTATTACTACTATCACTACAATCACTACTATTACTACTATTACTACTTCTTCCACGATACTTCTACTCGTACTACTATATTATACAATATAGTATAATTCAAAGAGAAGATTTTTAGATGCGTTACACTATATTGTGTTGTTTTGTGTCATACTATGCTCTATTATACTGTATCATTATATTTTAATCTAATATAATACGACGTTATTTTGTTATACTGTATCATAGTATACTATATTATGTTGATTATTTGTATGATACCATATAAGAGAATACAGTGAAGTTTATTGAGCAAGTAGGGGGCGGCCGGACCGCCAAGGCCACGGAGGTAGTATAGAAGGTCTGTTCAATCTTTCCCGCATGTTCAAGAACCACAGGTTCACCATTGTCACTGGACTTGGCGGCCCGAGCCCGACGGCCAAGGAAGTAGTATCACATAATATGTTAGCATCGTCCGTACAACACTGCACTTATATGTATATATATATATATATATATATATGCATGGCGAAGTGGAAATACAAGCTAGTAGAAGGCAGTATACGATGATATAGGATAATCTGAGATACTAAACGATCATGCGAGACTGTAGAAGAAAACTCTTCGAGGCCTGACCTCGAAGTATCTTGAGCCCTCGCTATTTTCAAAGCCTTCGGTGCCAGGGCGTCAAGGGATCCATGACGCCTCCAGGGCCCAGCTCTCGGCAAGTTTGAGGAGGATTGAGGGCTCGGTTGCAGTGAATAAATCTTGCGGTTGGTCGGCACCTGCTTGGTGTCAGTAATGGACCATGCAATGGATGACATGCCGTAAGCCGGTGGGATGGGGCTTTGGCCGTGCCTGCTGAGGCCCGCCGGGCCCGCAGCTTCCACTCCGAACATCAACCCCTTCACCCCAGGCCAAGGGCCAGGAGGTTCAGGTGCAGCCGGAGCCGGCGCACCATCGACCCCCTTCGGAGCATTCGCAGCACCTTTCACCCCAGGGCAAGCGCAGCCCTTCACCCCCGCAGGTGCACCGCCGCTAACCCCAGGTGCTCCACCACGGACACCCTCCAACCTCCCCGGCTCCGCCAATGCGCCGACCACGCCAGTCGCAGCGCATCAGAAAGACGAGAAGTCGGTCAAGACCGAAAGTGCATAAAAGTCAGCGGGCGCCTGCAGTCGGCGCAAAGCAGATGGTGCAAGTAGTCAAGCAGTGTAAGTTGCTGTTGCTTGGGCCTTTTTCTGCGAGTCGACATGCGAGTCGTGTTCGCGCAGGTGGTCTTCGAGCAGCGCTGCAGTAGCTCCCTGCTCATCGCCACGGAGGCTCTGCCTGCAGGGCTTGTGGCGTTGCTATGCGGTGCTTGCGGGAGGCCGAGGGCGAACAGGCCGACGTGCAGCCGCCGGGGCCCAGAAGAGAGGGCCCAGGAGGCCTAGACTTAGACGCTCATGGCCAGTCTGCTTGAGGGCACCGCCTCCTCCGCAGCTCGGAGTCTACGAGCTTCACCAGCAGGTGGGGTCCCGAGCTCCGCTTTTTCTGTTCGAAGCTGCTGTGTCCCAGGATGCTCGGGAGATCCTGTACCAAGCCTTGAGGACGGCTCTTTGGGTGGGGGCTCCTCTGGAGGACGTCAAGGGTGCTTGCCATTGCGATTGTTGGTGATTTGAGCCTTTGGAAACCGCCGAACTTACGACATCTTGGAGCGGGAGTTTGCAGTGCTTTTGTGTCTTGCTGTCACTGTGACTGTTGCGAAAGGATAATATTGACGGGACATGCTTGGATCGTGGCCCTCCCCGCCACACAACACAGACCACAACCTACTCCCAGAAACATGATCCACAACACAGAGGGATTCAAGCTTCCTGATGTAGTGCAGGGCTCAGCCGCTGAGTATGCCCAGTGAAGCAACGGTGTCACAGCACCGTGTGAGTTCTCGCCAGTCCGACGTGGTGAATTTCTAACCCCGGAGCGCTTGGTGTGGCGGGATGGTCAGACATGTGAAGGTTTCAGCCTGCCAGGCCTTCCCCCCGCCCTGTATTTCCTGTCTAGCAGAAGCCGCCCCCCCCGCCACCTCTCTCTCTTCGGCGCTTTGCCGGTGCCTGCATCTCAATGCGGCACCAAAGCTTCCTGGCGGCTTTCGACCAGAGCCCGATCTTCACAGCAGCGCTGCAAATGCAGCTCCGAATCTGCTGACGTGTCACCGCAGCGGGTCAGCGTCCCTTTGCAAGGCGGGGCGGGCCGCGGGCCGCCGGTTGTATCGGAGAGACATTTGCAGTTGTGCTTCGCAGTGCTTTGTTGGACCTGCCTGCTGCACACATCGGGAGAGCATGCGGCTGCAACAAAGGGTTTCCGGCCCAGTGTTTTTCCATGCCATGGTCATGTGGCAGCGGAAGAGTGCTCCATGCCTCGGTTTTTGGCTGAGCGAAGGCAATTGAAACGAACCCGCTTCGGCGAGCATGCAACTTCAAGTATGGGAAGGGCACACGTCCCAAATTATTGTTTGATGATGGCGACGTGCTTCGGCCTTCAGATTGCGTGGCTTGGCTGCATTTCGGTCAATGCCCTTGCAGGGCATACAGATGACTTTTAGCTTGTGTCTTGTGTGACACAGTATGCAAAAGTTGTTTCCGCGGAAGATCTACTGCAAGTGGATGTTGGAGTTATGAATTCTGGCAGAGACTAGTCACTTGTGTCAGCTGTATGTTGCTACAGTTGACTGTGCGCAAGCTTCACAAGGCTTAAGAGTTTGCTTCATTGTAGGAAAAGGTCCCCTGCATTTTCCATGTCGCAGCGCACGTCCGCAGCGATGGCCCTGGGCGGCTTGGCTGGGTTGGCGTACCTGAGCTCGAGCAGCCAGACTTTCGCGGCCGCGCCGGCGACCGCGAACCTTCGCCATCAGCACACCGCCCAGACCGCGCAGACGCCTTCTTCCTCGGCTTCGACATCTCTGCCAGCAATGATGGCTGGCGGTGCAGTTCTCGCCGCTGCGGC
>BGNK01004298.1:0-10668 GCA_003297005.1 Symbiodinium sp. clade A Y106
TTGACCATGCATCCCGATCGGACTCATTAATCTGCTCGGCCAAGTGCTGCTTGTCCTCCCACTATTTTAGCAATGTGTTGTAGGTAGCACTCATGATATCGGTAGTTTCAGGATAGGACAGGATAGGACCTACAAAAAACTGCAAAATGTTAGTAGCTCCGGTCCTCCTTCTTCAATACTGCTAGTATCCGGAAAGTTCCAGGTGGAGCTCAGCTGTCTGCAGCTGTTCAAGATGCCCTGAAACAACCTCGAATCCGATGTACAATATATTAGCAGCCATGCAAAGGAAAAACCTCTAAGTTNCTGTTCAAGATGCCCTGAAACAACCTCGAATCCGATGTACAATATATTAGCAGCCATGCAAAGGAAAAACCTCTAAGTTCTAACCAAGAAAACTCAGAAGGCTGTGCTAACTGTAAATCACAGTGTGCGAAGAACAAAGCTTCTTCTTGTCCATGCTTTTGATCGCACGATCAGTGGTATAGCTTGTGAAGAATCGCTTCTCCATGAAAGGGCTCAGTGCATCAGCCAACTGCTTCACATCCTTGAAACCCACTCGACTCTTGCGACCAGGCTCATCATCGCTTTGCCTGGCCGCCTTCGCCGCCGGCTTCTTCTTCTTCTTNGTGCATCAGCCAACTGCTTCACATCCTTGAAACCCACTCGACTCTTGCGACCAGGCTCATCATCGCTTTGCCTGGCCGCCTTCGCCGCCGGCTTCTTCTTCTTCTTCAAAGCAGATGGCAGCTTCATTGCAGGCGTTGCGAAAATGCGAGACCCTGAAGTAAAGCTGAATTCCGAAGCTGCTTGGACCCTGAGCCCAGGTTATTCCTGAAGTGCACCACGACAACGGCAACCGACTACTACCTCGACTGGGTTTTCGGGATTTGGGACTTATTTTTCGGGGTTTGTAGGCAAGGGTCCCCGCTATAATATCTATAAGGCTCCTACAGAGCAGACCCCGAGCTGTAGTAAGATCGACTTGCAGCCCGATCTGAATCACCCGGAAAATCNATATCTATAAGGCTCCTACAGAGCAGACCCCGAGCTGTAGTAAGATCGACTTGCAGCCCGATCTGAATCACCCGGAAAATCTATAAGTAAAGCAGATTCACAGGTAGAATATATTGAACTTGAAACCCAGAAGATACGTGTAACCCGCAGTGAGGTCCGAAACCCAATTTGCAAACCCTTTCCCGACCCTCCCCTGCAAAGCTGTCCCTCTCAGCCAGAGCAGTTGCCGGCCACGGCTCTCGCAACAACAGCATATTGACTTGACGACGAAAACGACGACCTGAAACGACCAAAAGCTCAGGATTCGTGGAATGTCGCCTGTGCGATCCCTTGCGAGTAGGAGTAAATTCTCTCGCCCCACTCATCAGTCCGAACTTCCGCAAAATTTAGTNTTCGTGGAATGTCGCCTGTGCGATCCCTTGCGAGTAGGAGTAAATTCTCTCGCCCCACTCATCAGTCCGAACTTCCGCAAAATTTAGTGATAACTGTATATATAAACAACAACTCTATAAAAGAAGTGCAGTGTCCACTATTTGTATTATATTTATGTCGGGGTTTAGGGTGTTTAACTTTAGGGTCTTAGGGTTCTTTTTTTTCCGCACCCATTGAGCCAAATGATTATTTTTAGGGTCTTAGGGTTCTTTTTTTTTCTTTTCCGCACTCCTATTGAGTCAAATGATTAANCCAAATGATTATTTTTAGGGTCTTAGGGTTCTTTTTTTTTCTTTTCCGCACTCCTATTGAGTCAAATGATTAATTTTTGGCATGCAGAGCCTTCTTGGCTGCTTTTGTACAAGACCTACACAGAACGGCATTTTTCAGCGACACATCAATTTCTAGAACCCCCTGTGCAAAAGTAGATCCGCACACAAATGTGGCTCTAGAAAGTATATCCGCCCGGGGGTCTGGGCAGCGTGTTGTGGTTGGGGCGGCAAGTGCTTCCCATATCTGGGTCGGATGGCTCTGTGGCAAGTGCTTTAAGTCTTCCAGGATCGGCTTTGGCACAACTACGTACAGTTGGTTAGGGCTGCCAGTCCTGCTTTCAATCAAGCTTTGATTTGAGTCGCCGGGAGTGCTGAGACTTGGGCTTGTGGCCAGTGCACTGTGGCGGTTTGCCATACTCTCGCAGTTGACTGAATTATGGATGCTATCGCAAGTCCACATTGTAACAGTGCTGCGCAGTGCACTTGCTGGCTTGACGTCACCGTAGGCAGCCAACCTGGCCACTTGCAATGGGCGACAAAGGCTTCTCATGCATCACTGCACGACTCTGGTGTGTCATGTCTTCGCAACCACTTCTAAGATCAGCAGTCTCAGGGTCTAGTTTATCATGTGTAACGTTTGTGTCAAAGCCTGGCTGCGGAACTCTCTGGTTCCATTGGCTTCGCAGGTTGCGACAGAGCAGACCAAAGGCAGGAGCTGTTTTTTGAGTATTATTGGTCTCCGTGCTGGATTCAATGACTTTTGGTTTCAAAAACTTGGAATGGTAGACCTGCTGAGCATTTTATGAGTCTACTCTTATCATGAACGCCTCCTTTCAACCAACCAAAGCCAGACAAACCTTAAGTCCTTGACCAGTCGGGTCCTCAAAGCGTTAGCTTGGGTTCCAAAAACGACAACAACATGTCATTCAGATCGTCGTTCGAAAATAACAGATGACCTAAAATAAGGCGCAGCTTGAGTTCCAAGACACGCGTCACCCAGAAGGTAGAACTATTGGGAATGACTGGCATGGCGAGTCAGAGTGCCAGAACCGAAAGCAACCCGCAGCCTCACGCCCGGCGAGTTTCTAGCAGCACCTGTTCTACAGACTTGAATGATTTAAAGGCATCGACAATGTATGTGGACATTTGCAATGCGAGCCCAGGTCAATCCTAACCGTCCAATGTTCAACAGGGAGCTCTTCATTCGTGGGTTTACGGTACACGGTCTGGTTTTACTTTATAAGCGGCTAGGAAACGGAATTAGACCCTACTTGCAACAATTGAAGACTGGAGCCACATGGATCCCAAGGGCAGGCGTCAAGAAAGCTGGGATGCGTACAGAATGCCCAGCCAGAACCTGTCTGCGAATCAAGCATAAAACTGCTGCAATGCTGTCTGCCCGGGACAGGTCGGACCCCTGAACCTCATTTTAGTTTCGGGATGTAACCTGGAGGCAAGTAGCACTCAGCAGGGTCGAGGGTCATTCAGGATACCGGCTTTTGACTTAAATGTTGGGGCGTTATGGTGGAGGGTTAACAAGGCCCATGAAATAAACGTGTTGATTCTTGTTTATCGTCATAACAAGCCGAAGTCCTTGGCCGAGAATTTTCACACGTTGCAATCCCGAGATGTAGACTCGAAATATCCCGAAGCAATGAAACACCTAAACCGAAGAAAACAAGCACGAACTCTGAAGCGTCGGCCCTTTAAACTTGTGACCCTGCTTGCAAGGCCCTTTGCGAACTTCAATCCTAGGATTTTCCGTTCCTTACCCGCCTACTCTGCGGCGCAGGCCATGGTGCAACCGGATGTGCGCAAACTGCTTGCGTCGTTGAGAAAAAATGCGGCTTCCTTTGCCTCTGGAGCCAATCCCTCTTTTAATGGCTAGATCAGCTTTAAGAGTTCCAGCGGTGTCGTCATTAGATGTCACACTTCGCCCAAGTATCAGAACTGGTCTATCGATATCTATCTAATGATGGAACAAGTGTCCTGATTATTCAGCTCTTATTGGCTGTCATGGTATCAACAACGGGAAAACAACGAAGTCGATCCGAAGCCCAATTTCTGCGTCGAGGTTCGTTTTGGTTGTTGTTGGTTTACAAGGTTCGCCAAAGGTCGGCTGGCGGTACGCCTTTCGGGCGTGCCCCCCTGAATGCCCCCTAGTGTGGCCCTCGTCGTCCCTTGTGCGATATAGCTCACTGCATCATCCAATATGCAACTAGGTCCCAAGACGGAAGTCCCCTCAATTTGTTTTGGAACCCAAAAAGCAGCAATTCCAGACACACATTTTCGGAGATTGCTTTAGTTACTCGCCAGTTTTCGCGAAAGCTAGCGTAGCTAGTCTTTCGTTTCTATCTACGTTGGTAGTGCAACCGGGACGCGCCAAAAACAGCGCAATTCCGTGATAAGACAGGCTAACACCCACCCCCCTCCCCCCCCTTCCTGACTATCTCCGGAAAACCCAGGCAGGTCGGTTTTGCGCGATTACACGGAGCCAACAACGACGACGACGACAACAACAACAGCAGCAACAACAACAGCAACAACGACAACAAGAACGACAGCAACAACAACACCAACAGCAGCAACAACAGCAGCAGCAACCAACGGCAGCAGCCAGCAGCAACAATTTTTTATTGGACGCTGAGCGAGCGGGCTCTGCTCATAGCGGGCGCATCAGAAACTTCGAGACATGCCGTAGGCCAGCGCCGCCCTTTAGTAGCTGACCTGCCGACATTCCAATAGAGGTCAAGCGGCCATTAAAGTCCCTTACAGAGGATGTGGCGGCGCGAGGGGACTGCCCTGCGATCATCGCAGGTACCTCCTTCATCCGTTTCTGGAGCAATGAGCAGCCAAACTCCTTTTGCTCCGAGGCCTCGGGCCAACAATCTTAAACAGAAGTTAACAGAAGCACAGAAACCGAGCTAAAGGAACAGAGAAGGCCGCTCAACCCCTATAGGATCCTCAGAGAAGGAAAACGAAGAACCTCTGCTAGAAAATTTAAAAGAGAAGGGCCCAATTGAATCGAGTGTCACTGCATACTGTACAGTGCAGCGGCAGCTCTTCAGCACTTGCTTCAAGGAGGCAGGTCACTTGACGTTGGTATCAGTTCCCAAAGGCGGTGTCCTGGTTTTGGCACGAGCGGTGCTCGCGCTGCGTCTACACACTCAAATCCTCATGTGACAGCTCCACTCACAAGATCTACATGTCTTGTATCCTCCGCCACCCTCAGTGTGAGTCATTGCGTCCAATACTCACAAACTGGCAGCCGGCGAGTCGTACTCCGAAGAGCCGTCTCCCAGATCTTCCAGAGTTCCCGTCTATAATGGCGTCCCACACTAGGTAACTCCGGACTACCAGCGATGGGCCGTAAGGATGGTTCGTCGTCAAGGCACGTGAGCCGTCACTCCTACCATTGCCTGACCCTGTCGGTAACAGGACCGAAACGAACACAAGTGGGAGGGCCGTAGCCGTAGCCCGACACCCATAGCACAGCCAGCGCGTCCGCTTAGCGACTGTACCCAGATGTGACGTGGAGCCATACCAATGTAGACACCGTATTGGGACTGAAGACGTTGGCCTGCTCTTCTGAACCTGAGTCCACGGTGTCCCAATCTGCGCCTTGTCCTGAAGACAAGTCTGGCCCGGCGGCCTGTGGAAAGGCTTCCCCCGCAAGGGAAGATAGCCGTCCCAGGTCCTCAAGGGGTGCACATCGGGGCTAGCATTGGGAGGATGCTGACGAGTTGCGAACCTCAAAGTGGCACACATCCTTTCCCGTGTCTGGCTTGTTCCCAGGCGCTGGCAGCTTAACAGCGGCGCTGCGCAAAAGGCCTTCAACAGTGAAGGAGGAACTCGATCGCATTGGTTTTGTCGCAGCCGGTGGCAGTCTACCCTGCCGTTGGAAGAAGGTGTAGTTTCCGAAGCAGATTGCACGAAAAGCACAGGCGACCCAGGACCTTCTTGTAAGAGAGTGCTCGTAGAAGCGCAACACCAAAGTGCCAGCAAAACTGCGCAGAAAACACCTTCAGCTGTCCCTGGGTGTCTTGTCCAGAAGTTGAAAGGTCGACGAAAGGCAAGGAACGAGGCCTCGTCTCGAAAGCTTCCTTCAAGGTACCCAAGTTCAGAAAACGGCCAACTTACGATTTACGACTGGGACTGCTCCTTGACTGGCTTGGTGCGGCAGGTCCTTTTGTAAAAGCAAAGGTGGGGGAAAAACACTGAGGCACAGTCGGCGCGCCATCATGTTAAGTATTGCCTGTATGCCTTTCGCGCCTACATGACTGAAAGCATACAAACCGAAATAATCATGTTACATATTGTGTACATGCCCTTGGTCTACATGCCTTTCGCACCTACATGGCCGAAAGCATACGGACCGAAATAGTCATGTTAAGTATTGCCTACGTGCCTTTCGCACCTACACGACTGCAAGCACACAAGCCGAGATAAACATGATTAGTACTGCCTACATGCCTTTGACACCTGCATGACCGAAAGCATACAAGCCGAGACAGATAATCATGTTAAGTACTGTTTACGTGCCTTTCGCACTTACATCACCGAAAGCATACGACCCGAGATAATCATGTTAAGTATTGCCTACATGCTTTTCGTGCGTACATGGCCGAAAGCATACATACCGAAATAATCATGTTGAGTATTGCCTACATGCCCTCCGCGCGTACATGACCCAAAACATACAAAGCCTACATGACGGCAAGCATACAAGCCGAAATAATCATGCCAAGTATTGCCTACATGCCTTTCGCACCTACATGACTGCAAGCATACAAACATATATAATCATGTTAAGTATTGCCTACATACCTTTGGCATGTACAAGACCGAAAGCATACAAGCCAAGATAATCATGTTAAAATATTGCCTACATGACCGAAAGCATACACACCGAGATAATCATGTTTAGTATTGTCACATGCCTTTGGCGCCTACGATACATGACCGAAAGCATTTAGAACCTACATGACCGCAAGCATATAAGCCGAAATAATCACGTTAAGGATTGCTTACATGCCTTTGGCACCTACATGACAGCAAGCGTACAAGCCGAAATATTCATGTTAAGTGCTGCCGAATTGACGGTTTAACAGTCAACCAAGCCTAGAGTTGTTTCCAAGCTAGCCCAAGAAGGGGGATGCTTTACTCATGGAGTGTTGAGTCATCAAGTCAGTTGATACCAGTGAGTTGCAGAATTGGCTATGAAATCTTAGCTGATCCGAATATCCAACCAAGTACCCTGCAATGCGGGCATCGTCCTTGCTAAGTGGAAGGGAAAAAATGTTAGGTGCTGCCTACATGCCTTTCACGCCTACAGGACTGCAAACATACGGGCCGAGATAATCGTGATAAGTATTGCCGACGTGCCTTTGGCACCTATATGACCAAAAGCGTGCCAGCCGAAATAATCATTGTAAGTCTTTTCAACATGCTTTTCGCACCTACATGACCGAAAGCATACGAGCCGAGACAATCCTGTCAAGTATTGCCTACATGCCTTTCGCACGTACATGGCCGAAAGCATACAAACCGAAGCAATCATGTTAAGGGTTGTCTACATGCTTTCGCAATTCCATGACTGCAAGCATACAAGCCGAGATAATCATGTTAAGTAATGGCTACATGCTTTTGGCACTTACATGACCGGAAGCATGCAAACCGAAATAATCATGTTACGTATTGCCTACAGGCCTTTCGCACTTACATGACCGAAAGCATATAAACCGAAATGCTCATGTTACGTGTTGTCGGTATAATCATGTTAAGTATTGCCTACATGCCTTCGGCACCTACATGAACGAAAGCAGAGAGAGAGACAGAGAGCGAGAAGGGAGAGAGTGAGAGTGAGAGAGAGAGACAGAGTAGCCATTTTGGCTCAAGTACTGCACCTGTGCTTGGGGCCTGTGCCGCCCATTTGCCCGGGGGGGAGACAAGGGGTTAACCTGGAGCTGTGCCCTCCAGGGGAGCCTTCTTGTTTCTCCCAGCGGTGCTCGAGTCTTCACGCCTGCCGCCACTGGCTTAAGAGGCCCGTTCCGTGCTTTGCTTACTCCTGAACCTGACCGCGGCCCTCCTTCCGGGGTGTGGCCCGCCAGAAACGGGACGGAACATACTACTTGACGGTGGCTCCTCTTGGTGATCTCCACGCCCTACCTGAACCACGTCTTCCTCGATGGCGAGCTCTTCGAAGGTCCCCAGCGACAGGGGGGGAGATGGCAAGAAAGGGAGAAGAAGCCCGAGGCTCCCGTCAGCTAAACCTGCCAAGCTCGATACGACGTGGGAGGACCAGTGCAAATTAGCAGAGGTCTTGCGAGAAATGGGGGTAACCTGCAAAGCTTGCCTGCAGGGGCCGTTCAAGTCACACGACGGTGGCCCCGCGTGCTACAAGTACATGGTCTCCACCGGAAGTGTTACAAGTACGCGGAGAACCTGTGTCCTCCGCCGTGGGGGAGACGCAGCCGCGTCGATGACAGCCTCGGGGCCGAGTGAAAGAGCCGGGGGTGACCAAGTGACCAGGGGGAACCCTAGACCTCTCTCAGAATATTAATATGTGCGCTTCGAGACAGAAGGAGGCCTCGCTCTGCTGTGTGAACCGAGCCCACTGGACAGGTGGATCGACAGAAAGATCTACCATGACAGGCGTGCTCGTAAGTACTTTGACCGCACGACGGGGGACGAGCTGACCGAAGAGGACACCAAGGACTACAAAAGTTACATACAAAGGCACAACGGGAGGCGAGACACCGCCAGGCGCGCAGGAGGAGCTGAGGATCTATGTGGTGAAGCACCCGTGGAAAGTTGCTCAGCTCCTAGCCAAAGCCAAGAAGGTTTATAAGACAGCCGTGAAGACAGACAATGGGGGAGAGCCGGAAGACGCTGGGACTAAAGAGACGCAAGACACGGAGACGAGCACAAAGGCAGAGAGGGGGAAGAAGAGGAAGCACAAGAAGGACGAAGTGAGGAAGAATAAAAAGCACAAAGAAGAAGGAGAAGGACCACACGCCCGACGACGAAGAGATCGAGCAAGCCGAAGACACGCCGTCAGGGGAGATGCGCGTGTAAAAAGTTTTGAGGGGAATCGTGAAGTGTGGCCGCTGTGTGTTCGGGTTGGTTTGGCGCTTTTCTAGTGTTGGTCCTTGTTGCTGCACTGACACTGAACACCTCACATCCCCAAATATCCGCGTCCTCATGCCGGGGGACTTGCAAGTTGTATTATAATATCCTTTTGTGGCACCTGTCACATATGCAAATACCGTCGCTACTCGACGACGCCTGGTCCGTTCGTTTGCAATTCGCTGCAATCTCCGTCGCTAGTCAACGATGTCTGATGCGCCTACCTTCGTTAATTCGATGCTTTCGTTCTCCCTTTTGAACTCGTGCAGTACGGGGGAGCAATTCAACCGGCATCTTTTCTCCAAAAAGTGCTTCTTCAACAGCATGGAACAGATGCATGGGGGATGTTCAAACCCGCTGCTGATGAGAGCCCCGATGAGTGCCATAGGGGCGGGGAGATGAGGCACGTCGGGGGTCCTTAGTCTACGGGGTCGGGGCTCTCAGCTTGAAACGCAGAACATCCCTTGCTGTACATTGAGGCCCCAATGCCGTCCGCTCACTAACACAAGGTGGGAGATGGGCGGGCTGAAAGCCTGAGGGTCGGGCCAACCGACCCCTAAGCCCGGCAGAAAGAAAGACAGAGAGAGAGAGGGAGAGAGAGAGAGAGACAGAGATAGAGAGAGCCAGAGCGAGAGCGAGAGCGGGAGAGCGAGAGAGCGAGAGAGAGAGAGAGAGGGGTCGAGGGGGAGAGAGTGAGAGAAGAGAGAAGAGAATAAATCGGCTGGGACCAGGTGTTATTGTTGATGTTGCTGTTGTTCTTCTTGTTGTTGGTGGTGCTGCTATAGTTGTTGGTCTTACAGAGAGGGAGGGAGGGAGGGAGGAGAGAAGAGAGAAGAAACAGAGAGAGATAGACAGAACCTTGCCTTTTTGGTCACGACATTATTATACTTTGACTCCCTCCTAAGAGCCCGTTAAAGAGCGGGCGGGCCGCAGTGCACGGGAGCCTTACTCGCCCCTTCTGCCTGGGAGAAGAAGAGGGAGAAGAGAGGAGAGAGAAAAGAGACGAGAGAAGAAAGTTCTTCTCGTTGGTCGTAGTGGTGGTGGTGGTGTTCTTGTGGTTTGTTGTTGGTATTATTGTTGTTAGAGAGAGGGAGAGCGGTGAGAGAGGAAAAGAAGGGAGGGGAGCGAAGAGAAGAGAGAGTAGAGGAAAAAGAGCAAAAGAGAGAGAGAACTTGTATACGTTATTTCATAAATTTTACCGTCAGGGATAGTGGTAGGGTAGAGTATAGGTATGTCCGGGCATGGGTAGGAGAGGGAGTAGGGAGAGGAAGACGAGGATATAGGTAGGGTTGGTCATAATTACCGAATTGTTAATTAATCTTATATTTTATTATCTTTCTTTTTCTTCTTTACTTTAAATTATTCAGACTACGTAAGACTCCGTAGATGAATTTTGGAATATAATAAAAACAAATATTAATTAGTTTTCATTCCTTTGTATTTCAAGTTTATTATTAATCTAGAAAAAATATATAGTTATAATATAATGTTTGAAATATTTCAAATATTTTTGGGTTCTTGGGTCATGTCGGACTTGGAGGTTGTAAAAATAGTGGGACCGTAATGTGCCGGAATTAAGTTCTAAATATAATAGTCTTAGAATTTAGATTCAGAATCTTTAAAATCGAATCGAAGAGAATTCAAGGTTGAATAATGAATATCTAAATTGATAAGGTCAATTGAATATTTTTCTAGAGATACTTATAAGTATGAGAATTTATATTTATTAATTCTAAATTTCTTTAAATTAAATTAGCGCGATTATACTAATTTTCCGGATGTTAGGCTAGCACGATTGTACTATTTTTCGGAAGTATTTTTT
>BGNK01004298.1:10712-34496 GCA_003297005.1 Symbiodinium sp. clade A Y106
TTATTATTTTCTATTTATTTTTCTCTTCTTATATTTCTTCTTTCCGCCCTCTAGCATCTACTCAATTATAAACATTGCCTAATATATATAGCGCAAAATCGAGAGAATATGCTCCATCCATACGAATGATCTTCTTAGATAATGTTCTAGAGCTCCAAAACAACAAAAAAATGCTGTTTGGATTTTGCTGTGATAGTACCAAAACCCAAGAAATACACATTCTAAAAAACAGAAAATAATCCGGAATAACGTTGGAAACCTTGCAAAAAATTCGAATTTTCTTTCTTCCAGCATTCATTAGAAACCACGCACAAGATTAAAAACGTCACTAAACGCTAATTCTAGAAGACTCTGCGGAATATAGCGTGCACTTTGATACTCTTAAGTCTAGAAGAGATTATATACGCCGTTAGACGCTAATTCTAAGAGGACTCTACGAGATGCGGCGCGCTTTAGATTTTTGAGGCCCCAACTCTAGAACTACAAATCTCACTAAAAATTTCTCTCTACCGTCATCCACTCTTTCGAAGAATTTAGAAAGAAAACAAATTTTAGAATTTCTGAAACAATTAGACAAAGAAATATTCAAAGATATCACGACAAAAATATTGAATTAATATACCATCTATTATTATCGACGAAATTGAAGAGAACTCAACTAAGCTTTTTTAGATATATTCAACGAATGCGGAAAATATAGAGAGGTATTTTTATATTCTAATTGCATAAATCGATAGAATTATTTACATTAGTTTTAATATATTAAAAGAAATTCTCCTTTATACTTCACTATCAAGCGACATATAATTAGAATCATTTATAACTTATATTAGTATTACGGAAATCGCTAGAGTCGCGCTGAATAAATTACAAATTATATATATTCAAAATATATTTATTTTTCCAATTACGCCTCGTTATCACCAATCTTCAATATACTATTAATATAGCTCCAATTTCACAAGAAGAATAAAATCGATACTCGATTTATAGTAATCACGTGCTCCCAAGATCTACGCTCAACATAATATATATATATATATCATCTATCATTATATTAATTATTTTAGAATCATGTATTTTATTATCTATAAATTATCATATTAATTATCTTTATCGTATTAACTATTTTCGTGGCGAATATATATCATCATATTTAAATTCGTACTATCTTATAATCTATCATCTTATCATATAATATGTTTTTCATTTATTTTTAATACTATCAATTTATCTATCTATATATTTCTAATCAATATTATAATTATCATATTTTCTATAGAAATAATTGAATCTATTTTTCTATCGATTGTCATCATCTATGAATTATGAGGCTCTCGTCCTAATTCGTAAACTAGTAATGAATGAATATATGAGAATCTAGAATACGATACGAAAGCAGATTAGTACATTTCTCGATTTGTACGCGTGATTTTTGCGTAGATTAAAATTTCATCTTTGTTACACAACATACCGGCAATCAATTCGAATACTTTTATGAGTGTCGCGATTACTATGCCGGTCTTGAAAAGACATGGTCGCCTGCTAGTAGGAGGCGAGGTTTAATACAAAATCTTCTAGCTCTAGATTAAATTGGGGGTACCTCAATCTCTGGCTTGGATTCAATCACTTCGCTCTGAACAACTTCTCCGGCATCGATAGCTCGTTAAATTTTGGGTCTCTGCTGCTGGAAGCAGTGGGTCCACTCTAGTTACTTGAGTTATTTGATAAAACCAAATCACAAGATTTTCTTACAACTCAATTTAAAAAAGCAGAACCTTCTCGAGAATGAATCGAAATCCAGAGTCAAGTGAGATTTATCAGTCCCATGAAGATGTACCCACTGCAACCCACTCTGAACCCAATATTGAATATTCAAGAAGATTCCAATATAAGTCTCTTTTCCGGTACAGCCTGCATCGCTTGCTAACCTCCTGGAGGTATGCGGGGCCATTCACCTTTGTAGCCTGAGCAACGCAGCACTTTCTTGCAAATGTGGCCCGGTACACTCACGTAGCATCTGCTTCCAAATGATTGATTTTTTGCGAAACAAGCTAACTACTGTAAATCTACCTACATGCACGCCGGCACGCGCCCGCACGCATGCGCCCATGCGTGCCAGCTCGTGCCCGCACGCGCCCACCCGCCCATCCACCCAACCACCCACGAACCGCGCACGCTCACCGACACACGCGAATAAGGGTATATGTCTCATTGATTCTCATTAACTACATCAATGCCCACGACTCTGCACGGTAGTAATCGCTGCATACGGAACTAAGAAGTCGGTGACCAATCAACGAGTGCAACATGGCACCGAAACTGTGTGCAAGTAAAACTCTACAGGCTATTGAGGCTCTAAAGCTGCGAGACAGAAATGAAGTCTTTGGCTTTATCCTCCGGCCACTGATAGAGCCAAGGAAAAACGCACTTACCCCGACTGGCTGATCAAGTAAGCAAGCCAGATTTCACCATGCACTAGCAGTGTTTCGTTGAGAGGTGACTGTCCGGCATGCACTGCCCCTGCTCTGCAGGCAAACATGACTGTGAAAAACAAAGGCGTCAACATGACCCAGCTGCATCAGGGTGCCCACACTTGCGCAATCCTCCCTCTGACTTGAACGTGCTTTCTCGCTAAATCCCAATCTCAGAGGTAAACAGCTTCAGCCGCATAGGCAAACTCTCGCAATAAAAACAACACAGAAAAAGCTTTGTGTACTCGGATTAGCGCCTGGCCATACTCTGCTGCAATCCGAAATCGCACTCAATGATGGGCCAAAAACATAAACGACAGCTTGCAGGTACACCAAGCTGATCAGGCTTGGCGTCCCTCTCTGATGCATAGCTTCGTTGGGTACGGTAGCATCAGAGAGCCGTACCCCCGTGCTGAAAACACACTGCTTCCAGTGTTCCTATCCCTCGGTCACAGGGTTCCCCACACACAGCAAGCCATAAAGGCGTCCTTGCATCAGGCTGTGGATCTAGGATGGGCGGATAAGCATTACTTTTTTGCATTACCAAGTGAAGATGAAAGCATTGCAATGCATCATATTGTGAAACAACAAATGAAACACATGTAGCAAACAATTTGTACTTCAATAAGCTGTAATGTGTCGAAATCAGCCACTGGTCGAAGAAACGGCCCGGCATGTGTCCACCTGGTTGCAAAAGCTGATAAATCGATAGGGGGTCTATATTTATGGGTGGCGTTGCTTTGGTGGTATAGTGGAACCGGGATTTAATTAAATTGCGCCAAAAATGCAAAATAATTGCAATCTGAAATTGCCCCTCGCCCGAAAATGCATTTCTAAAATGCAAAAAAATTGCAATCTGAAATTGCACCTCGGCCGAAAAAAAAGCAAAAAAAAATGCAAAAAAATGCGAAAATAATGCAAACAAAATAATAGTATTCATAGATAGTACCAATAGTAATATTAGTCATAATATTAATAATAATAGTAAAAATAATAATACTAATAATGATAATACTATAATAATAATACTATAATGATAATAAACTAGCAATAATAAAGTAATAAGTAATCATAACAACAACATTGTAGTGAGAAAAAATGTTGCAGGTCGTAGCGGCAGCGGCATCGCAATCGTACTAACAATTCAACAGTAAAGAACTTCGGGTTTGTATAGTGTGTAGTGACTGTAGTGTAGTGACAGAGTAGTCTTGTTGGTTTGGAGTTTGGAAGCATGCCATCTCGAATCGAGTAAAGGTGAACACCTATGGCCTATGGATGTTCGGTTTGCTGGCTCGGTATATTATGTCAGCTACCGAGCAGGTACCGCGTGTCTTTGGCACGCGAGCAAAACATCGGGGCCCCAGGAGCCACGCTTTTGCACGTGAGGGTGAGGTCAAGGTCGCAGGCAGGGCTCCGCAGCTACAACAGAATACACTACATCTAGGGAATCTAGGGTGTGTGGCTGTTGTAGGGTTTCAGGTGTTTCAAGCGACACGGGACGAGTGACACAGGACACAAGACACCGGATCTGCAATCAGTGCCCTGACAACTGCTCGCTCTGTCCAAACATCTTTTGATCTCCTGTCCAACACGCATGAGATGCCTGTGCTCAGACCCGAGTGGCCATCGCGACTGCTCCTAAGCCTGCCACAAATACAGGAATTCGTTCAGCTGCCACTGCTACAGTGCTACAGTTACAGCTGTTACCGGAAAGCTTAGGCCTTAGAAGCCTTAGAGCCTTAGAAAATCCATGAGCTCTGTGAGAAAGCGTGCAATCCATGAGCTCTGTGAGAGAGCGTTGAGCTTTTTTGAGTCTGAAAGGCACCTCTAAGTCTGGCCGTCTAGCCGGCCCTGGGCTGATTTCAATATTCAACACAACCCTCAAGCAAGGTCACCGAAGGCCCGACTGGGAGTTTCGCTAAAATCCCTCACGGTTAAGATGATGTTTCCACGATCGGTGCTTGATCCGGTCAGTCCACTAATACTAAAGTCACTAAAGATAAAGCTCTGCTAAAGAAGTCACGTAACCAAGGATTGGCCTCCGCACACACATACAAATGCCTAGAAACAAGAACACAACATACGTTGCCTACATTGCTCGAGGAATACCCTTGCATCTGCCTACGTCCCGACGCTGTACTAAACCCGAATCTACCTGACCTACCTGGACCTACCTACCTGCACCCTAGATTCCCTACAAACGTCGTGGTTGCAATTACCTGGTAGCCTCACTGCAATTCCTGAGTTTGGCTATGCAAGCAAGGATTTAAAGTCGCGAGCCAGAACTCTGGAAAGCGAAAACTATGCCACTGCGTGGTGCAATGGCGCTCCGTAGCCCATGTCACGCCGAATGCTCTAGCCACTGGCAGCTTTAAACACGCCCAGGCTTCAGACTTGTGATGTCCAAAGGTCTTACTTAGTCTTACTTAGTCTCAGCAGTCTTGGCAGCTGGCATTGGGGAATGAGGTCACTGGGGTCTTTAAGACTAGGACTAGGACTAGGATTCGGACCCATGCACAGGGGTAAGCTCAAAACCTCATGATTGCTTTGCAACAGCAGGGCCAGGTCGGCCAGGTAGAGTCGGAGGCGGAAAGCTTTAAAGGTCCAGCTAGGCATCTAGGTACAGGTCACGTAACGGTTACTAGCTTACTAGCGTTACTAGCAGTTACTAGCAGCTAAATGCAGCTAGAGTCTAGATCCTGGATCTGCCTGGGGCTGCACCGCCAGTACAGCTAATGCAATCAGCTCTGTGCGCTGGCCTGAAGCCCACTATCCGATCATCTCTCGTCCAGCTTGCACCAAAGTGCTGAAAACCATCTCCTCTGCCACCTGGCCTCCAGCGATTTGGCTCAGCACACTTCTGATCACATCCCTGCCCTGGGCCTTGACCTTGTGGGACAACCCGTGATGAAGCAGGGCTTCCGCAACCAGGGCTTTGGCCTGGCCAACTCTTGTCTGGGCCGCCTGCACACTCAACCTCATAGTCTGCTTCTCCTCACTTGTCAAAGCACAATCGAACTTCTCCAAGAGTTTCTCAAACTCAGAGATCACCTGTCCAGGCTCCGGAGAGGGATCGGGATGACTGGGTCCAACGGTGAGTTTTGCAGCGCTGACATAGAAAAACAGTGTAATTACAACACAACATGCACCAAAAAACGAAGCAATCCAATCAGAATGACACTACCTAATCACTACTTACATAAACAGCATCACTTGATGTCTGGACCATGTCTCGATGGAGCTTAGTTTCTTTCTCAACACAAGTCAAACGCTCCCATCGCTGATGAATCAACAGTGCGTTTAGACTGCTTTCCAGGGGCAAAGCTTACCCCCCATCCTCATGCGGCTAAAAAACCTGGCTCGAAATACAAATCTTTATGCCCGAAGCCCTCGGGCCCTGGACTGCTGAACATGCTTGATCCGCTGCAAGCTCGAACCTTGAGCCCTGCACCCCATTGACACATCTGGAGCATATGCTGCAATCCGATACCTGGAGTTGCACCCCACTGTATCAGTATGGCGTGGTAGGGTAACAGTAGGAAGCAATGGGACCTAGCCACCTAGCCCTAGCAGAATCCAGCAGAGCAGTTGGTCAGGTTTAGTTACTTTAGTTAGTTGGGTACGGGCACGCAAGCACAAGTTCAAAGCAAATAATAGCTATCCCAGAAGTCAGAATCTATCTAGCACTTAGCAGCCCAGGCCAGGCTGCCTATAGTACATAACACGATAGACCTGGTACAACCTTCTGATAAGCTTGTTGATAAANTAATAGCTATCCCAGAAGTCAGAATCTATCTAGCACTTAGCAGCCCAGGCCAGGCTGCCTATAGTACATAACACGATAGACCTGGTACAACCTTCTGATAAGCTTGTTGATAAACCTAAAGGACCTAACGGACCCAGCATTAGGGGGTCATTAGGGTCATTAGGGTCATTAGGAATCATTAGGACATTGTACTGAATTGGCACCACTTCCTGCCTTCGCCAACTCGGTGACGCAGCGTGTCACAAGGCCGCCCTTCAACTGGCCGATGCTCATGGACGCCTTCTGCATAACGATNTCATTAGGACATTGTACTGAATTGGCACCACTTCCTGCCTTCGCCAACTCGGTGACGCAGCGTGTCACAAGGCCGCCCTTCAACTGGCCGATGCTCATGGACGCCTTCTGCATAACGATCTTCAGCTCGGCATCGGTTGACAGGTCATTCTTCCAGCTATCCGACGGCAAGTCCAAGTCCATTGTATGCTCTGCAAGCTGGGTGATCAGCTTCTCCATTGACACCTTCTTTGTTGTCAGCTGCAGCATTGTCACATCCTTCGTGAGACTGGCACTGGAGTCCAGGTCCATCCGGAAGCTCGGGCAGAAGTCATAGTCCGCGACATCAGGGACCAGCTGCATTTGATTGGTTATGATGTCTGCAGCCACGTCCATGGAAGTCTCGAGGGCTGCGCGAATCTTCAACAACGACTCCAGCTTCTTCTGACTCCCCTCGGCTGCGGATCTCGATTCGAAGTCCTTGCCCAAATTCTCGAAAGCAACCTTCTGCGACCGGAATTGGATGCCATTCTTGAGGACCTCCAATTCGGCTTTGTAGAAGAAGGTATGCTCGAGGTCGNCGGATCTCGATTCGAAGTCCTTGCCCAAATTCTCGAAAGCAACCTTCTGCGACCGGAATTGGATGCCATTCTTGAGGACCTCCAATTCGGCTTTGTAGAAGAAGGTATGCTCGAGGTCGCTCATGCGGATCGCCTGGTGAACGGTGTCAAACTCGTTCTTGGAAATGGCCTCATTGACCTCGCCCTGCACCTGCCCCAAACACCACAGACACCACGCATGCCATAACAGACCGTGAGACAGTGTGTGGACTGTGACAGATTCCAGTCATCTAATCAGGACGAGCCGACGTGACTAGCAGAGGCAGCCGAGTGTTTTTGCACAGGACCGGACAAGGGACTAACGGCTAGCGGCTAGTGTCTGATGAATAGTGAATAGTGACGAATAGTGAAAAAAGTCAATANGCCGACGTGACTAGCAGAGGCAGCCGAGTGTTTTTGCACAGGACCGGACAAGGGACTAACGGCTAGCGGCTAGTGTCTGATGAATAGTGAATAGTGACGAATAGTGAAAAAAGTCAATATTGAATTTAAACGAGGTCGGCCTGCTTTGGGAAGCATACACATTATGAAAATCAGAACATGCAACGCAAAGATGCAACATGCTCAAATATGATGTCATGTATATAGCCAAGTACATTCCGATTGAACGTACCACTCAAATCTCGCAGAGCCGTTTCTGAGGTCATCTACATTCTGAACTGTCAGAACGTAACACTGAGGGAGAATGTGATTCTCGCGAACACGTCCAGGAACAGCCCGGTGCTGAGGATCAGCGGTGTGACTTCAGGCGCGGATGCTGGACGCGTGAAAATACACAGAAGCCACAAGCTGCTTTAATCTCAGCGCCTTCGAGTACACTCACGGAAAGCTAGTCGTTTGCTGGAGAATCACCACCCGGCTACCCTGCTCAGGCATCATCAATGCCAGTGTGAACTATTGGGGAGAGTTCATTACCGCCCAGGAGGATGGCACTGGGCTTGCCATCGAGTCTGTCATCGACGATCCAGACGAGGTCGCAATCTATGAGCCTTAGTAGCTGAGTAGGTAACCTCTAACCTTTTGGCGTTTATATAATCCTACCATAATTGAAAAGGTTAACCTTTTTTGGGCTAGGGTACTCAGCCACTAAGGAGCCGTGGCTCAGCGAACCTTACGATGCCAACAGCCTGCAGCTTCTCGGCCCTGGTTGGGATTTTCCCTTTATGTGCGAGAAAGGAGAAGCGGTGTTTGTCTGCCCGGTGGCTCGCACAAACCGAGGTTCATATCTCGCCAAAGGTCACAGATAGTGGTCGAAGACAGAAACGGGGTGCAGGCGATAGTTTATGCGACTGTGGAGTCCGGAAATGAGACGTTACCCGCCGGTGACTACCTTGTGGCTGCCCCCATCATCGTTCGCAACGGAGGCAGGCTGGTGCTTGATTCTTGGACGATTTCAGGAATCTCCTACAGGAAGAAACCGAAAGGAAGCAGAATTGTTGCCACTTCTCCAAAATGCAGACGAGGACGCCGGTGTCAACCTCACCTTTGGCGCAGACATGTCCGTTCTCGTGGGGGCCGGCTCGGCGCTGCTCGCTCTGGGCACAGAGGACAGCAGAGGTCTACCCTTTGGGTCGGAGAGGTGTGAAGTCAGAATGCTCTCCTGGCTTACCTGCATAGGATCCGGTATGTCAAGCGCGCCATGCTTGTCTGAGATTTGCCTACAGCATCCATGTCCAACGCTCTTTGAAACTGTCAGAGCTGTGGTGGACTCAGCAGGTAAAGAAGCCACAAGAAGGGGCTCGTCCAGAAAAGAGCAGCTTCCTTCAAACACAGTAGAGTAGAGGGTCTTCTATATCGGTAGCAGGAATTAAGAAGGTCGTCCATCAAAACGGCTTGAGGCTTTTTCGAGATGTCTGGGGAGAAGGGCGGATTTAGGTGCTGGGGTCGAGTCTGCAGCCGTGGGAATCTGCAGGAGATGCACGTCACCCTGGATGGACACGAGACATTCGAGTTTCTGGCACGACGTTGGAAAGCTGTGGGTGTATACTTTAGGTCTGTACCCTATTGTAAACCTGGACAGAATATGCCGTCTTACACGCTGGGGTTTACAAGAGCAGTAGAGGTTCGAAGTCGGTGCTCACGTTGCTGACTTGGAGTTCACCAACGACACGCTGCTTCTACCGGGCAGAGAGGCCTGCGGCGCCAGCTAAAGCAGCTCTTGCTAGCGGTTTCTGGTTGAGTTCGGGAATGTATCCCGGATCCCAAAAGAGTTAGTCTCCCACCGATTACGCACAGCCAAAGACCAGAGGACTACAATGGGTCCGTGCTGCTGTATACCGACATCCTCAACGGGAAGCAAGACGGCCTTTTAGCACGCTCGGCCGTGCCTGTGATTGGCGGCAGGTTCTCCGACAACGCTTCTGGTCCTGATTGCATAGCTTCATCGTCTTCGTTATTCATGCCTTAAGCTCTTAAACCCTGAAGCCAAAACCCTATGCAAAGTAGCAATGCTGCTTGGCAGGCTTGGCATGGGATTTACATTGATTCAACCGCGCCGATTCTCGTGCAGGGGACAAACATATCTGCGAGCTATTCATATGACGCAATAGAAGTCAGGCCTGTCAGCTGGTCGGGAAGTGATATCCAGTTTCGTAAACGGAGCACTGGCCTAGTTCACGTCATTCATGCTTTTTGCCCGTGATCGAGAGGAACGCCGGATCCCATGTGCACCTCGTCAACAACACCCTCACCGGACAAGGGTGGCGCTATTTGGTCGAAGCTCTGTCATCCTTAGAAAGCTTTTGCTTCTCAAGGTCACTGAATCTCTATCCGAACTTCCAGAATGTGTTTCGGGACGTTAGAGACAACGTGTCGATGCCGGAATCGTATCCCAGCAGCAAGCGCTACACACCCTCAAGCTAAGACCGTGCGGCCGCTTTCGAGCCAGCCTTCAGTCTCCTGGAAGGACTGGGCCTTGTGTTTAAGCAAGCTTCGAGGCAGAATGCAAAAGTTATGGGACTGGAATGTAGGGTCAAACCGATGCCATCAAGGCCTTACACAGATCAGAAGAAGGTTTCCATCGCAATGCAACCTTCTAGTGGATCAGAAGATGTTTCCTGAAAGCGTGGCGAAGGTCTTTTCTTGGAGAGGTGGTCTGGGTGTCATGTTGTGTTTTGGGGATTTGTTGACGTATGTTGATGTGAGGTCTTCGTGGGGTTGTCGTGACTAGGTTGTCGTGAGGTTGCATGTGAGCTCTTCGAGAGGTTGGCCCCGGAGGTTTTCGCAGTGTAACCCCGCTGCTTCAAAAGCTTTCGGGATACTCGTGCTCGAACTTTTTTCTGGCAGTGCTCTCCCGCCTTGCAGGTGGAGAGCAATTCCTTCAAAGATGGAGGCTTGTACGTGTATGGCTTCAATGCGCGTGGGCCAGGGCAGGTCTTCAGCATCGCTGGCCGCTTCGCTTATTCGCACGACAGTTTGAGAGCCGTTTCCGTTCCCCAGAGTCCTTAGAGTTTGTTGAGTTTGTGCCATGTTTGCTACACTCGGAAATGGAAGCTTGTCCCTGCTTGGGTATCGAAGAAGCAAGGCAACATCTTCTTCGGCACCAGGTACAGCGGTATTGGCATCTACCTAGCTGACCTTGTGCAGGATGCTACAAGCCTTTCAGAACCAGGGTGGCGCATCGTAGGCAACCAGTTTCTTGCATCTGGGACTTGTTGGAACAAGCTGATGTTTGCTGTTGTCGCGACTTCCTCGCAGACCCAGAGCTAAGTCTTAAGACATGTCAGAAACATAATCAAGATGGGTTTCTTAGAGGATTCCAAGAGCAGCAGAGGACTGGAGCGTGGGCAATTCGGTTATCAACGTACGTGTCTCCTCGTTGGTTGGTGCGAACACGCTGCTGCGTGGCAACGAGTTCAGGCGAGTGGTCTCCTCGCGACGGCGATCTTCACTCGTACGATTGTTCGCAAACCGTCAGGACAAGGTGCAGCGGATACTCGGATACAGGGTCCAGAGTTTGGAGAAAGGTTAGGGTTAAATTTGAAGGTCTATGTGGTCTAGAGTCAACCCCAGCAAGGTGGAGTGGAACTTGAAAGCAAATACCTTCGTCAACAGCACGGCTGAGTATGCGGTGGAGCTTCAGCGGCTCGCGGACGACGGCTTCCATCTCGACAGTAACGTTTTCGCGTCCCCAGACATCCGCTACGATGTTGGCCTGCCTGTCGCAGATTCCAGTTTCTGGGACATTCTTGTGAAACTCCAAAACCCTGAACCCAGCTGCACATCCTTGTTTCAGGGTTCCAAGACCAGCGGAGGCTGTGAAGGTTTCCAAGAGGTGGTGAAGATTGACCTGGCTGGGACCGGGCTGCAGCGGCAGCGTGTGCAAGATTTCACCTTCGACTGCACGAGAGCCTTGGCGATCTTGGACGGCCAGCAGTTCGATGGGCTGGTCCAAGAAGTGAATGAGACGAGGCTTGGCTTTGGATTCAGTTGGCTGGTTGGACTTTTACCTTGGAGCCCTTACGCCTTATTGACATCGATGTTGGGTAGCGTCATCTCTTAGTAACGCCGCCGCAGCACGAGGGTCAACCAAGGAGGGGGCGGCTGTCCGGCGTTCTCGACTCCTTCCAGCTTCTTCCTCCAGGCATAGTGTGGGACACGTACAACCTGCTCATCAGCCCAAATGCCACGCTCGTGATTCCTCCGGGCAGCATCCTCCTCGTGCACGCCGGGAGCAACTCCCAAATCCGCGTTGAGGGCACCTTGCAGTGCCGCGGTCTCCCGGATTCGCGCATTCAGCTGCTGGGTTCGTCTTCAGCCACATTTTGATTTTCTTTGCGGCGGTGTTGCCTGTGCTGCTATCCAGGTCTAGAGGCAGTTCTTTTGGAGGTGAAGTGAAGCTGAGCATGAGCATGCCAAATTGTACTTGGAAACCAGGATACTCTGTCGGGGATGCGAAGACCCAGCGGCCTCCATCGGCTTCTCGGATCGCTTCAGGTCTCTGCTCTTCACGAGCTCCGCGGTCTCCGGGCGCTTCGACCGGAACACGTCGCTCGGTCATGCTCGGTCCAATTCTGGTGATCATCCGGCGATTAATGCAAGGGCCTTTATATTTTGAGGATAGGGTCCTTTTGGTCCTTTATGCTAGAATTATAATAAGGAACCCACAAAGTAGTATCTCTCCAACTCACAGGTCGAGGATTCACTGCACATCTCAGCCCTAAGCCCCAGACCCGTGAAGCCCGTGATGCAGGTTGGAGTTCGATTCTCAGCTCGGTGGAAGCGTCCTCGAGTACGTGGACATCGTGGGTGCAAGCCAGGCGGTAGCCAGGACGTCCAATGAAGACTGTCTATTATTTGCATGATGTGAACTTAAAGAAGATTGGAGGTTCTCATCTTCCCAGTTTTGATATGGGAGTTTCCGAAAATAGAGGACCCTAATATAGTACCCTAAATAGTAGGATCCTTATTATAAGGACCCCAAAATAAGGTACCCCGAATTTTCGGAAACTCCCATATGCCGCCCATTCAGGTAGAGATGAATGGCCGAAGCCCGGTGCTCCGCTTCGTGAACACCAGAGGCAGTCTTAACGGATTCGACTTCAACGGGGTGCAAGATGCCGTGCTGATGCAGGGCTGTGAACTCAACGGCACGACAAGGTCGTTTTACACAGGAATCAGCCCCTCCTCTGCTTTCAGAGTAGCTAACTTCTGCAGACAGGGGCCGTGTCTTTTTTTGCTTCTTCTGGCACGACGTAGCGAGGCTTGAATCCCGACTCCAACGTGGCCTCTGGCTGGTCGGCGTTCCTGGTGAATTCCAAGATCCAAGACTTCTCCACCGGCCTGAACTTGTTCTCCCAGGACCCGAGGCTCGTGAACAACCACTCCAGTTTCCTGCTTGACTCCACCACGTTTTTGCGGGGTGGAATTGCTGTGCGAGTCTTGACTGGCTATAGCTGCTAGCTGCCCTAGCTGGTTCTGGGCTAGGGTCTCCTGCTGCACATCGACCGAGGAGTGAGCTACGCTCAACGCGGCATGAGTCTGACGGTCAAAGACAGCAACTTCTCCGACTACGGCGATGGAGTCTACCTCTACAGCAGGTATCTTTATTACAGGGGCCCCGGCGACGAAGCCTTCACGCGTATCCAAGGCAGCAAGTTCATCGACGCAGGTCTCTGGTTGTTGCAGGGCTCCATCTTCAACATACCGAGTCAACATCGAGTGGAGATCCTTGATAGTCACTTCGAGGCGGGAGAGGATCGAACGGCCCTGGACATTGTGGGCTCGCCGTATGGAGTGCCTAGCGTGGGGCCAGAGAGCGTTTACGTGTCTCAGAACACTTTCCGGAGCAACCGGGCAACGTCCCGGGATGAGGATGTGATTCGCATGCGTTCGGGAACCTTCTCCGGCCGACGGCGTACTAACTATGGCTATACGTATGGGCACGTGACGTTCGAGAACAACAGGATCGAGGGCTGCGAGGCCACCCGAGTGCTGGATGTGATCTGCAATCCTGTGGGCCCGCCAGTTCCCAGACTCGGCGTTACACTCAGGGGCAATAACTTCGCTCAAAACGAAGCGCTTGAGCCTGTGAACGGAGCCGTGGTGCGATTCTCGCAGTGTGCCCGGGATGTTCATGCGAAGAGTTGGTCCTCATCCATCCCTGACGGATTTTGTGCCAGTCTCAGAGCAGTTGAGGTTCCTCCAGCTCCGAGTTCACCAACAACTTGATGGTGAATCCGGCGTCAAGGCATGCTCACCCCCACCAAGCCCTGACGAAAGCCTTAAGTCCTCGAGCCTCAATGAATCTTGAGCACTCTCTGAGGCATGAGCTGGAGGTGGAGGACACAGTCATCTTCAACGCCACTGAGAACTGGTGGGGCACAGCTGATCTTGAGGAGGCCTTTTCTGCGGCGAAGGGTAGTTACGTTTCTCTTGGTTCAGCAAGGCCCAGGGTCTCGCAGTCAAAGCTCAAAAAAAGGGGCTTTTCGGAGTTGGGACAGCGTAGGGCCGTAGGGTGCAGAGGCTGCGCAGCGCATCGTCCCCCCGGAGAGTGTGAACATCAGCCCCATCCTCCAGCAGGGCAGCTTCAGCTGTGACTCTGCAGTGGTTCGAACAAAAGATCGTTGAGATCATCCTCAGCCGCAGAGAAGCGAGAGAGTGTTTCTAGCAACTCAGGTGAGACGGTCGCGAACTGCTCGGGCAACGGCGTCTGCTCGCAGCCGGAGACTTGCTCCTGCGACTCAGGGTGGGCCGGGGACTCCTGCCAGGAGGTGGACTGCACTGAGGTGGGGCGTTAGGAGAGATCAGAGGTTCTTCTAGACCCCAAACCCTCAAGGACTGGGTTTTTTTCGCACCCCGCAGGGCTTTTTTGGGTACTGTCGTAAAGCACCCCGGGTGGCCGTTGCGGTCCGCACCTCTCTGAGCAAGCGTGGATGGAGTCCAGGGCAGTCTTCAGGGTTTTTCTGTTCTTGCGCCAATGTGGACAGGGCCAAAAAGAAACCCCCTTCCCTGCTCGTTTTTTTCTACACCTCGGCCAGAAACGGAGGACCAAATAAATCCCATTCCTCGCCGCACAGGGCTTTAAATGACCCCTGTGCGGCCCGAATCCAGACTAGTGGGGCCCGAGATGTTCCGGAAAAAAGCCCTCCCGACCCAGCGGCGGGCTTTAAAAGGTCACTTTATGTAGCCCTTGTCACCGACAGGTCTTAAAGAGCGCCCTCCCCGACCGGCAAGAGGGTTTTAATCGACCCCTGTGGGGGGCTTCACACGACCCCTGAGGCAGCAGGAACAGAAGAAGGTTTAAGGGGAGCAAAAAACAACGTGAGAGGATGGCGCGGGAAGGCTTGACCTGGACGTGCCGGGTGTGCCTGGTCCTTGCTGGTCCCCCCCGCCGGGGTCAACCCAGGCTCGAACCTGGGTTCGGCTCCCCCCTGGGGGGGGGGGGGGGGGGGGGGGGGGGGGGGGAAAAACAAACCCCACAGGGTCAAAACCCGGGGCGCAACCCCGGTTTCAGAGGGGGGGGTTTCGAGGGGGGTTTGGGGGGGATCCAAGGGGNGGGGGGTGGGGACAACAACAACCCACAGAGGTTCAAACCCAGGGTCGAACCCAGGTTTCAAAGGGGGGGCTTTAAGAGGAGGCTTTGCGGGGACTTAAAGGCGGTGGGTTCGAACCTGGCTTCCAAACGTAAAACGAAAAACAAAAGCAAATGGGGCGGGGGCTGCGCCCCCCCAGCCCCCCCTCGCTTTAGACTGCAAACTCCCCGCTCTTATGCCGCGAAGAAACGAATAGAAACGTCCTTTCCATCACACATGAAGGAGACAGCCACACGAAAACGCTGCAGGGGGGTTAAAGGTGAAAAAATAAGAGTAATCATAAATGAAACGTCTTCTGAAGGCGAAAGCCAGACGTATATTAGGGGGGTGAAGCGACGAAAAACAAAAGTCTATTTTGAAAAGGTTTGCAAATGAGGGGGGAGCTTCGCACCCCCGCAACCCCCCGCACTGTGCCGCGACGAAATGAATAGAAGCATTCTTTCCATCACACATAAAGGAGAAAGCCACACGAAAACGCTTTAGGGGTTAAAAGTGAAAATAGGAATAATCATAAATGAAACGTCTTCTGAAGGCGAAGGCCAGACGTACTAGGGGCTTATAGCGAAGAAAACGAAAGCTTGTTTTGGAAATGTTTGCCAACGGGGTTTTAGACCGCAAACTCCTCGCTCCTATGCCGCGAAGAAATCGTATTAGGGGGTAAAGCGAAGAAAAAGGACCGTTTACTTTGGAAAGGTTCGCAGTAGGCGAAAGTCAAACGTGTTAGGGGGGTAAAGTGAAGAAAAACAAAAGCATATTTTGGAAAGGTTTGCGAATGGGCGCGGGGCCGCGCCCCCCCCCAATCCCCCCGCTTTTTTAGCCTGCAAACTCCTCGCGCTTATGCCGTGAAAAAATGAATGGAAACGTCCTTTCCATCACACATAACCCCCAACCCCCTCGCTTTAGACTGCAAACTTCCCGCTCTTATGCCGCGAAGAAACGAATAGGTGAAGCGAAGAAAAACAAAAGCTTATTTTGGAAAGGTTTGCAAAGGTTTGCAAATGGGTGGGGCTGCGCCCTCCCCAACCCCGCCGCTTTTTTAGACTGCAAACTCCTCGCGCTTATGCCGCGAAAAAAGGAATAAAAACGTACTTTCCATCACACATAACCACCCCCCCCAACCCCGCCGCTGTTTTAGACTGCAAGCTCCCGGCTCTTATGCCGCGAAGAAATGAATAAACACGTCCTTTCCATCACACAGAATCACACATAAAAGGGAAAACCACACGAAAACGCTTTGGGGGNGGGGGGGGGGGGGGGTAAGAGTGAAACAATAGAAATACTCTTAATTGAAACGTCTTCTGAAGGCGAAAGCCAGACGTATTAGGGGGTAAAGCGAAGAAAAACAACAGTTCATTTTGGAAAGGTTTGCACATGACGAATGAAGCGTCTTATCCGACATGCCGCGAAAAAGAAGACTAACAACGTCCTGTTCATCACACATAACCCCCCCAACCCCCCCGCTGTTTTAGACTGCAAACTCCCGGCTCTTATGCCGCGAAGAAATGAATGAAACGTCCTTCCATCACACATAAAGGAGAAAGCCACACGAAGACGCTTTAGGGGGGTTAAAAGTTAAAAGTAAAAATAGGAATAATCATAAATCAAACGTCTTCTGAAGGCGAAAGCCAGACGTATTAGGGGGTAAAGCGAAGAAAAACAAAAGCTCATTCTGGAAAGGTTTGCAGATGACGAATGGCCATAAGGCGAAAGCCTTGGTGAAGGGTTCCAAATCCTTCCCAGTGTGACGAGAATAAAATAATCGTAAAAGTAACAATAGCAGCAATAATGCGGATAATAATAATGCGAATGAAAACCAGCAACAATAGCAAGGCACAGCAATCTGAGTAAGCATAACAATAGTAGCAATCATAGCAAGAAGAACAACAATAGATCCAGAAATAATCAGAACCACTAACACTAAAAAATCATGTGATATTGAAGAATACAGATAATAGTAAAGATAGTAGCAATAGTAACAAGGACACTGCAACGCAGGAATAATAGTAATAACAGAAACAAGAACTCAGAAAAATGAATAAAGATGATACAGAAGAAAGATAATTATAAGACAATGGGAATGGCAAGACTACCACTAACAATAACACCAGAATAACCAAACAAGAACAAAAAAGACAATTGCAACGAGAATAAGAATCATAACAATCATAATGATAGAAAGATAAGCATATTACTCATGACAATAAAGAATCATTATCGCCATCATACAACAACAAGAAGAAGCAACATCACCATAAACGAAGAATCAAGCTAAGTGAGAAAAATCGTAAAAGAAAGAACCAAGGAAACGTGGGTTGACCCTGGGTTCAAACAACTATTTCGGATTTTGAGTTGTTCGAACCTGGGTTCAAACCCAGGTTGGGACCTGGGTTCAAACCCAAGATCAACCCCAATGCAAGGTTCAATCTGGGTCCAACCCGGGTTCGAATCCAGGTTTGAAACCTGGGTTCAAACCCAATTTCAAACAACTCTAGCTCCAAAATAGTTGTTCAAACCTGGGTTCCAGAACCAAGTCTCCGAAACCAAGGTTGAATCCAGGTTTCCAAACCCAAGTTTGAACAACTATTTGCGAAGTGAAGAGTTTGGAACCTGGGTTCAACCTGGGTTTGAACCCCCCCCCCTCTGGAACCAGCCCGATCCCCCTAAACCGATCTCCAAGCCGAAAGCCCACCCAAACGAAGCCTTCCCAGCGCATGAAAATAGCCTGGCGTGGCTTGTCAGGTAGTTTTTTGTCTCCTGATAGTAAAGATGAGGATGCAAACACGAGCCAAGCCAGAACAGGACACGAAAAAAAACCCCAGTCAGAGAAAAGACGGCAGAGAGCCTTTTCGGGGTGTAAAAAAAACCCCGCCCAACCTAAACCTAAGCAGGTGCTGCAGTGCAGCGGCCGGGGCGTTTGCGTCGAGCCCAATGTTTGCAACTGCTCCGATGGATGGCTGCCACCTTTCTGTGCAACTGCCACCTGTGACTGGGTGCTATAAGTAGAGGTTCCGTGATAATCTGATAGTCGGGAGAAGTAGCCTGGGCCTCGGGCTTAGGCAGACATCCGGGGTTCAGAATGCCATGCTTGGAGAAATCCTGCAAGCATTACGCAATCTTCCGACGAGGTGACGCAGTGTCGAATTGCGGTGGATTGCAGCGAGGAGTCTGTGTTCGGCCTGACACTTGCACCTGCCGTCTGGGCTACACCGGGGACGATTGTCTGTCCTGTGCGTCGGGCTTCTATGGTGCAGGTGGGATTGTCAGCACTTGCTTGCCTTGCCCGCTTTGCCGAAACGGAGGTGCCTCGGTCATGTGATTTTTGTTGGGGGGGTCAGGAGTGTCACCCCCTCCCCAGCTGACCGTTTGCTCAGGCACGTGTGATCCGATTGAGGGTGGCTGCCGGTGCCCGGCGCGGTTTTCTGGCGACCTGTGCGAGAGCTGCTCAGAAGGATTCTTCGGGCCATCCTGTAACTGGGCCGTTTGTTGGGGGAACTGTCGGATTGCTTGTGAAACCTTGTCAGTATGGTTTTTTTAGCCTCAGACCCTGAATGGAGCGTTGTACGCGAGCCCCAACCCTCAAAGCAGCGCTTATCGCAATCTTTAGAACCGGTAACCCTTACACCTGGTAACCTCTGAGTAGCCCTTCCACTCCGAACCCTTAACTGGCGTTCCGAACAGAACAGTGCCAGCGAGGCCCGAGACCCCAAATCCCAGGGCCCTAAACCCTAAACCCCTTGAGTTGCACTTGTTCGTAAATCCTCAGCTCAGGTGAAGCGCTGCCCGGAGTCAGGGACTTGGCGCCCACGCTCGGCACGGACCTTGGAGGCCTATTTGTCCAGTTCTTCCATATCCCTGCACACAAGAGTAGTAGTAGTAGTAGTAATAGTAGTAGTAGTAGTAGTAGTAGTAGTAGTAGTAGTAGTAGTAGTCGTGGTGGTCGTCGTCGTGGTGGTCGTCGTAGTAGTAGGAGTAGTAGTAGAAGCAGTAGTAGTCGTAGTCGTAGTCGTAGTCGAAGTCGAAGTCGTAGTCGTAGACGTAATAGTAGTAGTAGTAGTAGTAGTAGTAGTAGTAGTAGTAGTAGTAGTAGAAGTAGTAGTAGCCGCCACGGCGCAGACGTTCAGTATGTTAGCGGTGGCTTTCGAACAGGCTCCGGGTACCAAACCTTCGTTGCTAGAGGTCCCGACCAGGCTCCTTTTCGAACGACTACGGGTTTGTCCCTCTTGTTGAGCCATGTGCCACCGTGCATCTTGAAATCGTCTGAGCAGCCAGGTCCCAATTCCTGGACCCAGTCTCTGTTTAAAACACGGGCTTACTGGGCAGGTGGTAGGGTTTCCACTTTCCGCGAGGTGGAGGGAGTCACTTAGCTTGCTTTGTGACGAAATAACAGATGGCGCTGCTACCAGTGCACTCACAAAATTATTCTCGAATTAGGAAAAAGTCCTTCAAGCATGCTTGCAACAAGGCGGCTGTCCGTCAGCAGCCAGTCACCTACAGGGGTCAGGTTCTTACCCCTTCTTTGCTGAGGCGCATGGGCAACTGCCCTCCACAGGCCCCAACAGGAGCCGCAGCGCGTCCGCGCGCCCGTGCCGGCAAAGCAGTCCAGCCCCTCTGCGTCTTGTCGTGGAATGCCGGGCACCTGGGTCAGCAGCAGTGGTCAGAGATTAAGTCATGGTTAGCAACAGAGGCAGACCAGCTCTGCGACGTGCTTGTCTTGCAGGAAACACACTGGCAGGCGACGGCCGAATTTACTGCTGCAGACTGGTACTGTGTTTCGTCGGCCTCACCGGATGATACCTTAAAGCCTCGCAGGGATAAGCACCGAAGCGGGGCACGGCCACTTTTCCAAGACTCCGGAGGCACTGCCTGAGGACACTGGCCTGATTCCTTCGAAGAAAGGGCCATCTGTTACTCGAGCAGACGGAGTAATGGTGCTGCTGTCTCCTCGCATTCCGGCAAAGGGAGTGCGCTGGCAGGAGCACACAGTGGGCCGAGTCCTAGAAACCAGGTTTGACCGGCACGGCGCACGCACCTCGGTCATAGCCGGGTATCAGCATGTCTGGTCGCCGCCCAAGACAGTCCACTCTAACCGGCAGGACCGCGCTTCGGTGCTGAAATCGCCGTCCGGCAAGTGCCGCATAGGGACACTCTCATGATAGCAGGGGATTGTAACAGCTCGCTGGCCAGACAGACAGTCCAGCAGCGCTCTCTCCGCAAGAAGCCGGGCCCGACGAGCCAGAGCTGAACAATTTCCTAAGCCAGCACAGGCTTGTCGCCTTGAACACCTGGCACGCCCGACCCCCTCATACCTTTGTGCAAGGCGACACCCGTACTCAAATAGACTTTATCCTGACGCGTGAGGTCTCGGCGGGACGCCAAGCAAAGCATGCACCTGTCCATGCCTTCCCGCTGGGAAGCTGGAAGAAAGGAGGACACCTTCCCGTCCAGGCGGGGTTTCCCCAACTCCAGTCTGTAAATCATGACTCAGCTGCACTGCAGGAAGCAGTTAGGCTGCAAACGCCGCAAGCCCAACTGCTAGACTGGGTGAAGGAACGACTGGATCATACGCAACGGCCTCAGGACTGGGATCAGCTCCTTTGCCAGGCCACAGAACACTTCTTTCCGAAAGTGTCGGTGGCAGCCAGAAACCGTCGCTGCCAGACGCCTGTGGCGCGCGTGACGCGGGGGCGCGGCCCAGCCGCTGAGTGGGGGCAGCAGGAACACCAGCGGACCCTGCAAGAGCAACACTGGCAGGCTGTCAAGCAGGCCCGCAAGGACAAGACAGCACGTTTCATGGCTGAGGTAGATCAAGCTATTGCGCAGGGGGATCAGCATGTGGCCTACCAAACTCTTAAGCAGCTGCGGCCTTGGAAGCCATCTTTAAAGGCACAGCTGAAAGATGCTCACGGCTTTCTCCTAAACCCCGAGAGCGAGCTGCAGGCTCCAATTAAGCCCGGTAAGGCCGTTGACGACGGTCTCACTCGAGCCGACCTATGCCTAATCCGGAAGCCAGGCAAACCAGCAGACAAGCCATCACAGCTGCGTCCGCTAGGGGATCTTGCGACCTGATGCCAAGGGACTGGCTGGCACGGCTAAGGAACTCCTTGAGCCTCTGACAACCCGGTACATGCGGCCGCTGCCTCAGTTTGCTTACTTGCCGGGTAGAGGGCTCTCCGACGCACAGAGTCGGGTAGTGCAACATCTCCGCAAAGTCAGGGAGCTGTGTCGCACCGCGAACCCAAGCAGGGCAGAACTGCAGCGGGGACACTGCCCAGCTGACTTGGTCGGGGGTATCACTGTTGCGCTAGACCTGTCACAGGCATTTGACACTGTGTCCCGCGAGGAAATTCTGTCTCTTATCACTGAGCTTGGCGCGAACACCTCCCTTCAGTGCCTGATTCACGGCTTGCACCATCGTTCGAAGTATAGACTACACTCTCAAGGAGAACACCAAGATATGGAGACAACCGCCGGGATTAAGCAAGGTTGCAAACTTGCTCCCACGCTTTTTTCTGTCCTTACGGTTGGCTGGGACACGGTCCAAAAAAAATTCTCACGGGCTATGCGGAGGATTTTACAATTGCACCGCACAATCCGCAACCAGGCGGACTTGGCAACAGCACACAAGCTGATCTTGCGGCTCCTAGAGGCGGTCAAAGCCTCGCAACTCAAAGTCAATCCGACTAAATGCGCCATCATAGTGAAGCTTAGTGGCAAGGAGGCACAAAATGTCGTTCAGAAACACACCTGCTGGCTGCCGGACACCGAAGGTGTCCTGCGGAGGCACTGGCGACTGGGACGCCACAAATCGTACCCGGCGTTTCGCCAGGAGGGGCAGGTTAAGTACCTCGGCATACAGATCTCCTACGGCAACTTCGAAATGCACACGCTCCGCTACCGCATAGCGGAGGCAGCCAAGAAGCTGCAGCAGGTAAGACGTTTTGTCTACAATCGACGACATGCGGAGGCTTCGCGTCTGGTTCACCGCAGTGTGGGCCACTCTAGTGACTGGATTACCAGAAGTCGGCCTCACGGAGGAATCCGCATGCCCACAAATTGCGCTCGGTGCTTAATCAGCCGGCACACATCAGTCATGTTCCGACTGCTGACCTTTTCAGGCTGCACTCGATCCAGGACCCAGTCGAGAAGCTTAGCTTAGCGACCGCATGGCCTCCAGGCTGCGGCGACTGGCTGCCAAGGAGGCTGCCACACAAACCACGATGCGGGCAAGTGATGGTCCCGCCGGGTCAGGCCTACGGCCCAACGAGTGACATACCTTACAAGATTTGCGAGACATACAGGCGGAAGTGCAGAATATCTCTGCCCCTACTGAGGCCTCGCAACAGCCCGGCCACCATTGCCAACATTGTGACGCCAGCTTTGTCTCAGCGCATGGCCTCCACATGCATGTCACTCGTATGCATAGGGACGTGGTGACCAGATTCATTCCGGGTGAGTTTGACCGCGGCCTGCATGCAACAAACGGCATGCCGGTCTGCGCTGCCTGCCACAAGGAGTTCCGCCAATGGAAAGGTTTGCGAGATCATCTCCTATCCGGTGCTTGTCCGGAGCCTGCTCGACTAAGGAGCCTCTCCACGATGCCTGACCAGCAAGTGCAGGGGGAGGCTCTAGCAGCCCTGGCTAAATTCAGGGCCAGTGTGCAGGGCTCAATGCGTCAGGCGATGGGAGCCCTGGCAGCCAGGTCGGACGCCGCCGAGCTCGCGCAACGCTGCATCATTTGCGGCTTCTGGACACCGGATTACACCAAAATGAAAAATTAAAAACCACCAGCATCAGGCACATGCCACTGAATGGCGCGGACACGAACAGCCGGCGATGAGGATGTGCCAAGGGTACTCTAACCAGATGATCAAGGGCCACCCGTGCCCGTACTGCCACTGTCCCTGCATGGCTTTTTCAAGCCAGCCAAAGTGGGTGACGTGGTGAAGCCATCGACAGTTCAGCAAAGCGCTGACCAACTTCACATGAACCCGCAAGAGGAGGCCGGGCCCTCGGCGCAACTGCGCACCATGCTGAACTCAGGTAGCACGTGTTACGTCAATGCAACCTTGCAATCATTGGCAGTTGCAATCGGGAGCACTGGCTCTGCTGCCGAGTTGAACTCTCTTCTGCAGACCTGCCTGAGTCACCCACAGGAGCCTAGGCCGCTAAACCCGGTAGGACTTTTTGCCCTCCGCTCCCTCATGCCGCGTTGGAACTTTGACGGTTGGAGAGCCCTTGTCAGGGGGGTGTGGTTTTTTGGATCATGTCGGTTGGTTGTCAGCAGTTGAGTCAGCAGTGTCAGATCAAGTGAGCGTTTGTTTGCACCATGTGAGTTGTCAGCAGTTGAATCAGCAGTGTCAGCTCATGTGAGTTGTCAGCAACACTTTAAGCATGCAAAAGGTTGTCGGCAGTAGGAGTTTGCCAGCTGCGGCGGCGTAGGGTCCACGAAGAGTGCCAGGGTACAGCCGCGAGCTGAGCGACTCCAGTTGCCCAGCAAACTTAAAACAACCGCGAGAGCATGTTTGGGTTTGGGGTTAAGGGCAAAGGGTTAAAGGTTTAGGGTTAAAGGTTTAGAGTTAAACCCGAAACTTCCCCTTCCCCCCCACCCCCCAACCCAC
>BGNK01004298.1:34507-55715 GCA_003297005.1 Symbiodinium sp. clade A Y106
CCCCCCAAGCCAAGCCAAAGCCAAGCCAAAAATAAGTACCAAATATTTATTGCAAAGCCCTCATGGAAACGCAAAGCTTTCATAGGAAATCCAAGGCCCTCAGACGAAATCCACGGCCATCATACGAAATCCAAGGCCCTCAGACGAAATCCACGGCCCTCATACGAAATCCAAGGCCCTCATACGAAATCCAAGGCCCTCATACGAATTCCAAGGCCCTCGTACGAAATCCAAGGCCTCATCAGTGAACCCTCGATACCAGACACCCCCAGCATCAACCTTGAAGCCCAAAACCCAAAGACATCCCCGCTCTCGACCTGAAGTCCAAATCCCAAAGATAGAATTCTTAACTGAAGCTTTCCAGAATTCCACGCCCCCCAGAGAATTAGTGAAGTGTGCTGAAAAACTCGAGTTTTGGGCATGGGAAAAGCATGGCGTCAACTATGCACTACGCTCTTAGTAGTAGTAGTAGTAGTAGTAGTGGTGGTAGTAGTAGTAGTGGTAGTAATGGTAGTGGTCTCGGTCGTGGTCGTGGTAGTTTTAGTCGTAGTCATAGCCGTAGCAGTAGTATAGTCGTCGTCGTTGTCGTATTGGTAATGGTAGTGGCAGTGGCAGTGGTAGTCTGGTAATGGTAGTGGTACTGGTGGTAGTCGTAGTTCATGAGAATGGTCTTATTATTAGGAAGATGTTGAAAGTTGCTGAATGGGAGGCCTCTTGCTGACAGTGCGTGGCTACAATTTCCCCAACTCTCCAGATGCAAGGCTCGAGTGTCGCTTCGGGAGCCTCTTTCGCTATTACTTCGGTTTCTTTGTGGGGTGTAAGGATTGTAGGGTCCATGAACTCAATCTTGAAAGGATGTAGTCGTCGAAGGATAGCAGGGTTTGGGGTGGTACATTTTGGAGTTTAATGTCTTAGGATTTTGGGGCCCGAGGTGCTTTTTCTACTAGTTGGGTTCTCGCTGTGATAGCAGCTGCTGCCTGGGACCCCAGCTAGTAGTGCCCGTGCCGCACCTACCGGTAGCCCCTCCACAGCGCCCAGGAACCCGTCTGGCTACTCGGTCATTGTGAACGCCACATGGCGGAGCAACTCCAGCCTTACCTGTACAGTGCCTCGCTGGGAGTCTCCAGAAGGCGGGGCTGGGCTATTGCTCTTTCGGGTCGGATCTTGGGCACTCCGCTTTCTAGGCATTTCATGCACTCCATCTAACAGTTCTTGCCTGCAAGGTCCCTCTGAAACCCCTCTGGTTGTGACGATTGCGGGCGTGCCGATCGAGTTTGGGCCAGCGTTGACGTTCGAGTACACCACCAGCTGCGCAGCAGATGCCTGTGGCTCTGTCATATCTGGCAAAGTTTCCGATGTCTCAGTACTCCAGAGGGGAAGACTCTCTCCAGGACTTACGATGACCCAATTATAAGTATCTTCTAGTAGATTTTATAAAGTATATTAGAGTATGTTTTAGTAACTATAGTAATGCTATGATACAACTTTCAGGTGGTAATAACCTCGGACGGGGTTTTTGCATCACCGGCATATGCAGCTGCGTGCTGCCGTGGTCGGGTCCGAACTGCTCGGAGGAGCTTTTGCCGCCGACCATTGACCCCGAGGCTTTGCCTTGGTAGAAACCTTGTTTTTCGTCTAAGGCCACTCAAAGAGGTGATTTGTGCCTGCTGTTCTTATGGATAAGTTCTTCTGACTTCTGATAGACAAGCTCTTCTGAACAGAAGTCTTGAGTCTAAGCCTCAGCTTGTGCCTGGAGCCTAAGAACAGTCGAGGTGTCTTCGCCCATTATCATCCAGGAGGGGGCGTCCTTCTCGACGGTGCTTACTGTGCCTTGCCCACTCTGAGAAGTCGATACTCCTCTTATGTACAGTAAGAGACGTCATGTCACAGGTATGTCCAAAGATTCAAGATGATCGGTGAAGCTTGTCGATAGTCAGGGTACTTGTTGTCTTCGGCACCTGACCTTCCGCAGAAGCCGCCCTCAACCCTAGACAGACCGTCTTGCGAGATATCTCGAGGCTCAGGGCACAAGCCCAATCTCCTGGGTGCTGGTGAGTGGCCCCTTGGGCATCTGGGACGAAAATCAAAATATGGAGACCCGTATTCATGATTCGAAGAAGGTTCTGGGGTATACTGCACACTGACCTAAGGACCCTAAGGGTCCCTTCTGGAATAGTAGTACTGATTATTTAGGCTTCTATTCAGCTGTCTTGAGGATGTTGGAGAAGGATTGATTGTACCTGGTTTTGTAGTACGGCTAGAAAGTTGGTTGGGCCGGGGTGATGATCGGGCCGCAGATGGATGTTTAGGGTTTAGGGTATGGGTTTCAAAACCTCTAACTAAACCGTTAACCCGGAACCCGAAACCCGAATGCTTAGCAGTTGAGGATTGGTGATTGACGTCAGCTCCGGGGAGCTCATGTGGCCTTCTGCCGTGGTGCCACCCGCTCCCGCTGATGCCTGGCAAGTTGAGGTTGGCGCTTGGGAGCTTGTACCGAGTCCGAGGGCTTTTGGAAAATCGGAGTATCTCATTTGTAAGGGCTTCGCGTCGCCTCGGCCCGGCCGCAAGTGAAGAGGGCCGATGAACTGCTCGATTGCGGGGGGGAGGGGGGGGAGGATCGCTGTCCTTGGGATGGTGTAAGCATTGAAACGGAATGACTGCAAGACACCTGGATCAAATGAGCAGAGATGTAGAGCAAGGATATCCCTTATACACAAAGACTCCTGCAGCCGCAGGTCTCTGCCGCCAACGACGTGGGTGCGGATTCCATCATCCTGCAGTTAGAGGTGCGCTTCTATGAACATCAAGGTTTAGGGTTTAGGGCCTTTGCCCAAGCCCTAAACCCCAATAGCCTCGGGCCTAAGGCCTAGGGATCGAGTCCAGTTGGAGGTGCCCCCGAGCTACTCTGCCGAAGTGTTCATCGACCGTGCCGGATCTCCAGCCCTGGACTCTGACTCTCTGCGTTTTTAGAGGTTCATAGCACCTTCTATCAGCTTATACAGGTCGTGTAAGGGTTTCTTGAACTCGGACTCTTGGGTCACCGTCGGACGGAAAAACTCAGGACAATCAAGTGCCCGACGAGAAAAGAAGAGCATGAAGGAACGATTAACGCTTCCAGTCTCTAGCATGCTGAGAAGCCGCAAGGAACAAAGCCGAGCCTTGTTTTTTGCCTTCTACTCCGACAGTGACTAAGGAAGGTACCATGCTGCAGGGAGGCTTCCCAGTTCTTTTGAGAGGCCAAGTGCTCTACAACGCCTCCACTGTGGAGCTGGTTCTCTTCAAGGCGTCTGAGACAGCTTTGGGTGTAGGCTCTCGGGTTTATGAGAGACAAGGCTAAGGCTAAGACTTGCTTCGCAGATCGCCCAGTCTCTTTGATTCACTGCTAGGTTTACACTTTGCCTGGTTTGTGAAATTCCAAGATGTCTAATAACGCCCTGCCTGCACCGCTAAAGGTGCTCGTGTGGGTTGATGTGACAAGTCTGGCTGGGGAGCGTGTGCGGCGAATGTTGACGGCTTTCGCCTCCGTCCAGTCAGCCGGAGTGTTTCAAGTCTACTTCACCCCGAAACTTTTCGAGGGAGGCTCTGACATTGTTGGAAGCAGCTTCATCTACTAAATCTGCTTTACTAAGCCACTAAGCTTAAACCACAGCGAGTGCTGCAAGAAGCAAGAGATGGCCTGCGCCAATGACCCAGGAGGTATCTACACCATCGGCGCGATGCACCCCACACTCACCGAGAATGATCCGGAAGGCAGCGCTGCCCAGGCCAACTTCTCCGTGGCGGTCCTAACTTCGTCGAGGCAAGCCGTCTTCGGCGCCGGTGGTGCAAGAGAGCCCGTGACCCGCTCATACATAGAACGTGTTTCTGTGTGTTTCGGGAAGAAATCGGGATGCAAGAGATTTCCGTAGTAGCGGACCAGGTGAGAGTCGACTTCTTCCTGCCTGAGCTGCTCCTGTTGAGCAGGCCTCTGACAACCTCTGTAGAGGCTGCCTTCGCGCTCGACAACCGCGGTGAGACAGATGTGTCCGGCATCCGACTCGAGATCGTACTCGTGCCACCTTTCTTGGTAAAGTTTTACAGATTTCTTGGAACTAAGCCCCTCCGTGGACTAGAAACGGCAAAATTAGCAAGTGCTCCAGGTATCTTGGCGGGAGGGTTCTGCGAGTGGCGTGGGCTTGCCAGAGCAGCTTGAATCCTTCGAGGCAACGTACCCTACACATGCTAGTGGATAGTGTAGAGTGTGTAGTGTATGGTGTCGAGTGTATAGTGTATATAGTAAGGCGGAATAGAGCGAGGAGTTATGAACCTAACATCAGTGCAAGCGCTAGGTACCGACCTTTCGTTGAGTCCCCAAATTATCGGATCCTCAGTATCAGGCAGTGCAAACAGCGAAGCCATCAAGTCTAAGCCTTGAAACCTAAAACCATCGACCCTAAACCCTAGAATCCTGAACCCTTAAACCATCTTAAGCCCTAAACCCTCAACATGCCTCGAGGCGCTGACAGTGACGGATCTACCAGGGCGTGCCTCTGCGCCAGTGAACGTGAGCTATCGCGCCAATACCAGCTTCTAGAAAAGCTCTTGGAACTCTCTTCGTTAATTTTGTAAGCAAACAGTAGGATCCAAAGCAAAGCTGTAGCACTTGTTCTTTTCTTCCCTTGTGCCTTGTGCGTAGGCTCGCGGAAGCAGCCATAGTTGGGATTAGTGTTGGTTTGCAGAAGCATGTCAGGCTTCTTCGGCGTCCTCACCTTGCGCGTCAGCAGCAATGAAGGCACCTCCTTCGTGTGCGTGTGTGTGTGCACTATCTCTCTGCGTGTGTCGGGGGGAGGGAGAAGCAGGGTGTTTGCAGTTGGCAGCGTTCTGCATTTAGGAGTCTCTCGGCTTGAGATGCAAGATGCCAGTCGCGAGGGACCTGCGATTTATGCGAAAGAAATCTGTGTGATGAAACTAAATACTACCAGGAGTCGAGCTCCTCCGCAAGAACCCGCGGATCCCGGATTGTAGTGCATTGACGTTCCTCAAAGAGTCTCGGATCTTCGGTGCGAGACCTGGATACACTTGATACACACTACACACTAGAAGCATTGATGCATCGACAGCATGAGTCACTTCCGTAAGCACCCGTGGCACCCATGGGCTTCGCCATTCAGGCTACGTCTCCGTTTCCACCACCTCTTTCCAGGCCGCACTGTCTCCGACGACCCTGTCCCCACCGCAGCCACCTCACCCGCTTCACTTCATTGCCGGCAGATCTACGGCCTCGATTTGCTGCGGAAAAACATAGGCCAACAAGTCCTGAACATCCCGTGTTACGACGACTCGATGGTGCCTCTTCTCTCAATAATCTGCCTTTCGTGTCACCTTGGAGGTTAGCTCAAATCACTTCCAAGCTGCCACGTTGCGGGAACGACGTTAAGCACAGGCTCGAAAACAAGCCCTTGCGCGGTTCGCAGACTACATTCGACAAGCGACTCAGCCAGCAGCAGGCCACACAAAATGATCCTGCAGCTGCAACCATGCAGCATTTCCTTCAATGGCTTGAACGCAACCATTGCGTCGACAACAGACTCATGACCTTTCCCCGCCCACTCGATGCAACTTCGATCCGACCAGTTTGATGTGCCATGGGGCGAAGACGGCAGAAATATACTGGGTTAGGAAGACGAAGAAAGTTTGACTCACTCGGGGCTCCGTTCCCTAGCAAGCAGGATGCTCCTGGTACTCCTCCAGAACTTTCACCTCGTCCGCAAGAGGTCTTACTGTAGGAAAGGCTCGCTCCAAGCTTTTGTCCTCCCCCTGTATTCTGACATGGGAGTTTCCGAAAGTTCGGGATGGCTTATGTTGGGGTCCTGATAATAAGGATCCGACAATTTAGGGTACCAAATTGGGGTCCCCTATTTTCGGAAACTCCCACATGCTGAAGGGAGAGCTTGGGCACATAGCCATTCATTAGCGTCCGAAGCATAGCACATGCACGCATGTGTATGTGTGTGTGTGTGCAACTCCTGTTCCGAAGGATGTAGGATATGCAGGGGGCCATCCGTCTTGTCATTGGTGGATGGCCAACGAAGAGGCCAATGACAAGAGCTGAAAACGTACCTGCACGAAATGGAAGCCGATTTCATGACAAAGGATTGGCCTCAGAGAAACAGTAAAGATCTAGCACAAACAGCATCCGTCTAAGTAAGGATGACTGGTCTCCAAGTGTGTTTCCCGACAGTAATTCTGTCAAAGCGCTGTCGGACTCCCGGTCTGCGGTGGGTTCTGAAATATCTGGTGCCCCTAGAATACAACTGTCTGTTTTCTTGAAATATGAGCCTTGAGGCGTGCAGACCCCACATGATTGAGGCCCCGATTGCCGAGATTACCATTGAAGCCTAACTCTCCTGGATCAAGCTCGCAAGAGCATGCCTTGATACATCTGCCTGAAGAAGGAACACCCATTTCTGACTGGACAGCTCCTTGAAAGACCCCAGATTGAGGAGCTAAGGAGTAGCCTTCATTACCATCAAATCGTCCAGCACTCTTGTATCACACCTTTCGTTCTGTGTCTTGAGCCATGGCAAATTATCATTTTCATTTTTAGGAACTTGAAGAAGGACATCGAGAAGATGCCCGGCCGACACCGGCACTTCTGGACAGCTCCTTGAAAGAACCCAGCTCCAGGAGCTCAGGAGTAGTTGCTGTTGCGGCTGTTTTCCTCCGTCAGTCCTCGTCGTCGTCGTGTTGCTGTGTTGCTGTGTTGCTGCCGTTTGTTCCGTCGTCGTCTCTGTTGTGCGTGTACGGGTTGTGGTGTTGGTTGTGTTTCGGTCAGTCGTCGTCGTCGTGTTGTTGTGTTGCTGCTGTTCGTTCGCCGTCGTCTCGGTTGTGCGTGTAGGGGTTGTGGTTGGCTGTTTTTCGGCCAGTCGTCGTCGTGTTGCTGTGTTGCTGCTTTTCGTTCGTCGTGCCTCTGTTGTGCGTGTAGGGGCTGTGATGTTGTCATTGTTGTAGCTGTTGATCCTACTGATAAAACTGCTATGAACACGTGGATCCGTAAGGCTTGCGCAAGGTGAGCTGTCATTACCGGTTCTGCCGGTTGTGTTTGTGTGTGTGTGCGCAACTCCTGTTCCGAAGGATGTAGGATACGCAGGGGGCCACCCCTTTTGTCATTGGTGGATGGCCAACGAAGAGGCCAATGACAAGAGCTGAAAACGTACCTTCACGAAATGGAAGCCGATTTCATGACAAAGGATTGGCCTGAGAGAACCAGTAAAGATCTAGCACAAACAGCATCCATGTAAGTAAGGATGACTGGTCTCCAAGTGTTTGTGTGTGTGTCACCATGCGGTACCATATGTTTTCTCACGAGCCCTTGTCCCACATGAACCGTTGTCGTGGCGGTTGTCTATAGTCTTTTCGCGCTTGCTGTTCTGCTGCCTTCCCACATGACGAGAGTCAGTCACCTGCCACATTCCGAAATCCGCTAACACCGAATTTCTACCTCGCAGCCGTCCAAGCCCCCGAAGCCCTACTTGCAAGATCGGAGGACCTAGTAGCTAGGTAGAAAACAAGGGTTACCCGAAGTCTAGTTAACAGTTGGGGTAGACGTAGCCCTGGCCACAATCTACAGACCAATTCCAAATCATCCTTCAAGTAACTTGTAGGTGGCAATTACTTACAGCTGGAATGGCCTGAGTAAGCGGCTAATGTGGATCCCTGGTTACAGACCCCCACTCTCAGCAAAGCGAACCTATTCGTGCGGGGATCTAAGTTACCGAAACCCTAGATCCGGAATCATATGTCCCAACCTTCAAGCGTGAATGCACAAAGCGAAGCACTTCATTGCTCATGCAGATCAGAGCTTCCATCCACTGCAGCCCTAAACCCTGAACCCAAAACCCTAATCCCTGGGCCCTAAACCCTAAACCTTAAACCCTAAACCCTGAACCCTAAACCCTAAACGCTGAGCCCTAAACCAGGCTTGACGTGGGACGTGTTCATCTTCTTCGAGGTCCGAGATCCCAGGGCTGCTCTCCAGGCTCTGCCAGCATCGGTGGTGGTCCCTTGCTTGCCTTTTCTTTGGTCACATCCCGACGGCTTTTGCAAGCACGTGGGTGCTTACTTACAGCGTGTATGTGTGTGTACATGTGCATTTATCAGTCGTTGGCACAGCTTGACTAAGTCAAATGTCTGGTAGCCACTCGTTGTTTAGTATGGATCTCAGCATATGAAGCATCGCGAATTTGATGCCATCAAGGTTCAAGCACCACGGGGGTCGTTGACCACGGTGGCCCCCATCGAGATCCGCAATGTGGGCTCGGCCGCTGCCACGAACTTGACGGTAGAGCTTCCTCCAGACCCACTCCTCGTCCTCGTTGGTGCGGTCGATCCTGATATCCCCGTCGCTGGGGTGCTCTTGGAAATGTGTTCGAGCTTGTTTGGGACAGTCTTGAATATCGTGCTTGTAAGAGGAAGCAGACGTCAAACAGGAATTGTGAGAGTTCCCAGACAACCAGAGGTTGGGTCGTCGTCCCAACTGCAGTTGGGTTGGGCCCCTGGTCGGACGCAAGAGTTGGAGACTTTCCAGGGGACATTGGTCGTAAGATCTTCGACCGACAACAGTGTGTGGGTCCGCATTTCCTACACGGTGGCTGTTGTCTCCACTGGTGTCACCAACGTCAGTGTCTATGCACCTCGGTCATCCTGCGATGCAGCTTTTCAGTAGACCGTGAGCTTCCATCTTAATGCGGAGTATAACTTCGGGTAGCTGGTGCCTTTCGTTTAGATGACTCCCCTGCTCACCCAAGAACAGTGGAACCCTTCTGCGGAAGGTAAGTTTCGGTTTTGGATGGTCGCACGGAGAAGCTCTAAACAGTGCGGGCGCACGAGTCGCAACTAAAGGCCGCACGGCGCTGGAGCACGATTCCGCTGGAGAATGCGCATGGGACTGTCGCCAGGAGCCTCATATAGCGCGTCACTGCTAGGATTTGAAGTCCAAAACGAGCACGGCACTGTTGCACCAGCGCAGTTCTTGGGATTCTGGAAAGAACGCGCTTTTCGTTGAATATATGTGCATTCTTGCACAGTTGTGCCAGCGCGAGACCTGTGGAAGCGCCGGTGCCTCGTGCGCCAAGTACGCAAGCCCCGGTACACTTAACGCCAGAACCCACGGTGTTTCCACAAGGTTCGGGCAACATGCGCGGAACACAAATCCTGCTCTGTGAGCGCGACTCCGGCAAATGACATGCAGGTTCAGGATGAGTATTCGTTCCACGATGCCGAGAACGGGTTTCCGAACGTCACGGGGGCTCTTTGCGACCTGACTCAACCTCGCTTGCAGCAGACACTGCGAAGGACGACAAATCGGAGTTGGTTTAGATCATCATGGAATCTTTCTTGGTGAAGCTTGTAGATAGTTTTTCCTGTAATGTTGGCCTACATTGTGCACCTGAATCTCAGGGGTTCTGAGGCCCTCAAGCCATAGAAGGACCACCGATGCGAGCGGACTTGCCTACTTCGAGGATGTCCCAAACGATCGCTGGTCATTGCGTTGCCAGGCTTCGGAACCTCGGTTGTCAGGTGGGGGATTTGTTTGCCCATAGCGACGAAAGGGGACCTTCGCTAGAGGAAGTTCTATAGCTTCCTACGGCCTACTTTGTAGTGTTCACGGGGACTCGCCGGCTGGCACCAACCGAGGAGCATAGCCCTTCCTCAGAAGTGCTTGTTGTCTCGGGCGGCGAGCTGATTCACACGGTTCTGTTACCACGAGATGCTGTCACCTATGTTTCTTGGCCAGGGTTTTAGGCCTTTTTCTGAAGCTATGGGGTTTCGGCCAGGATTTTAGGGTCTGAGGTGCAGGGTTGAGATCTGTGACAGTGTTTCTTTTGAGTGACGATTAAGATTGTCACATCGTGGCATGATGAGCTTCGAGAACCCAATTTTCTGGCAATGGTGTTCTAGTCAACCCAAGGTGTGGACTGTCCGTCCTACTGCCGTGGAGGATGTTTACGAGTTTCCGTGGTGTTCTTGTAGTCCACTTTTCTTTTAGTAGACAGTGCACCTAGAAGGATTTTTGTCTCCAAGAGATTTTTAAGCCCCAAGGTTCACTACAACAACCACTTTCGAGACCAATGTCCCAATGCCGGTCGTCACCGTAGAGCCGGTCGTCTTCAACCTTGACTTGATTCTGGTGGGCGGACTCCCGCGGGTGGACCTCACGATCACGAAGCTTTTCATGGGTCATTCAGGCATTTGGGGTTGGAGTTTGTGTTTATTCCATGATCTACGGGGGGACGCTTGTGAGCTGTACAAGAGTCAGCCAAGGAACCACGGGCTTATTGCGACAGACTCCTTCAAGATTAACTGGCCCAGCATCGAAGGTGTTGAGTTCGCCTACCCTTCGGGTCCACCACCTGACATTATCAGACCGAACACCTCGATCATCGTGCCGGTAGACATCATCCTTGCCCCGGGGCTGTTCGTGGGCAGGTTTTGACAGGATTTTCGCGGGCTGTTGCAGCCAAATCACAACACACTCTGGACGTGTCGATAGTTGGTTCAGTTTCCATCATACCTAGAATCTAAATTCTATATACAGATTGTCAAGGCCTCCCGGAATGAAAGCGATCAGGGCCTTGCACTGCTGCAGAGGAGCAGTTCCAGCCTTAGTTTCCGCAATCCGTGGTTGCCCAGAATGCCTTGAAACTGCGATCCGGCGTTACTTCTGCACATGTCGATAGGGAGCAGAGAGTGCATGTCCCTAAAGGACGCCAGTTTGCAAGGCTCATTCTATCCTAAACCAACGAGTCCCTAAAAACAGCAGCGCTTTTGCTCAGAGTCAAACACCCCTGAACCCGAGAGAAAGGAGCCCAAACAGGCTCCAAACCCCACGCTATCTCGGCGTTCTCAGGTGGCTGCACCGTGGGCGACTATGTTGCTGGCGTGCTATGTGGACCGGTGGAGGTGTCGAAAAGCGGTGGATTGACCTTTAGTACCAGCGGACCCTGTGGCTTTAGCCTTACTATCAGAGGGGGTGGTGGCTTTGGGGGTGGCGGCGGTGGAGGCGGCGGTGGAGGCAATCGCGGTGGTGGGGGGGGCAGCATCGCAACGGTCCCATTCGTCTTCGCACCGGAGGAGGCCTGCGACCCGTGCACGAAGGAGATCGTGGATTGTGTAGTGGCCGGTTCCAAGGTCATATCGATCCGGAAGAAAATCCAGGTTGTCACGGCTTGCCCAAAGAACATCAAAGATGGCGTCGGGACCAGGAGCCTTGCTGGTGTCGGCTCAGCCCTGGAGAAATGCGTTAAGACAATATGGGAAATAGTTCAACAGGTGATAGACGTCGTCAAGTGCATCAAAGAACTCGTGGATTGCAAAGCCAACTCTCTCTTGCAACTGGATGTGGTGGATCCCAGATCTCTTGCCCAGAGCGCAGACCTTGCAGAGCCTCGGCTGTGATTCGGGGCATGTCGGGAAGATGCCACTTAGGACGGTGATGCCTTCACTTCAGAGGTTTCGGCCATCCGAGGAGTTTTCTTCAATCCTGAAGCGTGCCACCCATCGCTCGCTTGGGCACCTGGCGCAGCAGCATCTCTCTGCTGCCGAACGCCGTCTCTTGGCTGCCTTTCAAGAGGGTTAGGGGCCCTTTTACATGGGTTTCCTATTATGACCATCATTATATTGCCACTTTTCTTCCTATGATAACTGTTATTATTGCGAATATGTTATTGTTATTGTTATTCTGATCATTCTTGTTCTCACCGTTTGTGTTGTTGTTAGGATTCTGAATAACTGTCATCATTATTGTTCGTAGTATCTGTATTATTGCTATTCCCTTATTATCATTCTCAGTCTTATTCTTCTTATTATTGTTGTTATTGTTAGCACCATTGTTGTTGTTATTGTTATTACTACTATTATCGTTATTGTTATTGTCATTATGCTTAGTTCTGCTATTACTATATGTTTTTTGAAGTATTGTTTGGACCAAGGTCTGGTTGTGGGGTCGGTGACGGCCGCCCAGGAGGCGGTGGAGTTCTGGGCGGAGAGCCTGGCCGCTTTTGGAGACGTGGTCCTCGAGCTGGGGCCCGGTGATTTTCTCGCGCCAAAGTCGCAAGAAGTGCAAGATCCTAACTCTTCCCTTCGTGTTTCGGGTTTAGGGCTTAGTGCATAGGGTTTCGGGGGTTGGGAGCTGCTGGGCAGCTCAGCCTCAACCGGGTAGGGCTTAAGAGCAAAGTATCTTCGATGAGTTTGAACAGGACCGGAGGTGCAATTCCACCTTGGCGAGTTGATCTTCGATAAAAGAGCTGAACGTTTTGTTGAAAGCAGGGTGCATTGTTAATTATCATTATTGGTTCTGCCATTTTTTACTGCAATTACGGTATGCTTCCTCAGAGATGTGCTTAGTATGAATTATGGTAGAATGCTACAGGAATTGTAATCCCCTTAGTGCAAGGCCTCCGAGGGCTTCGACGGTGAGTGGTTCCAGCGCGTCCTGCAGTATCAGAGCGATGGTTCTGAGGACGGTGTCTTGCTGAGCTCTGCAGAGGCCGTCGGCATAGTTAGTCTGACATTTCCCCTCATTTTGGCTTTGGGTTTATGGTTTAGGATTTTGGTCCCTACATCACATAGAAGTATACCATAATGCTCTGTATCCAATTAATACCATAATGATCTACACCCAACACCCGAGTCTGATTATCAAGGCCGCAGACCTTCTCGCCGGCGCTCTGTCGGGGAACCTCACCGGCAACCGCAGTGCGCTGGAGTTCCTGGTGCCTGGGACCTTCTCGCGAATGAACTGGGTATTTTGGGTTGAGAAGCCGTAAGCCCTAAAACTCAAGCCTCTGAAACTGATTATTTCCGCTATGGCCCTGGAGCAGTAGAGGTGCAGCGGGTGAACAATACCGCCTACGCCAACAGCTTGGGCTTCTTGTCTCGCGCGGATGCTGTGGCTCAAGGTTTGCCGGAGAACATGATGGACTACTTCTTCGTCTTCGACAACTTATCTCTGTGCCTTTACGCACTGTGGACTTCTCAAGACCTCTAAACTGTGGACCCCACAGCAGAGCCGTGGAGCTATGTCGACACCCTAAACCCTTAAACGTAAACCTGAACCCCCAAAGCCTAAACCTAGGTTTGACGATCGGCAAAACATTGCGGCGCTTCAGGGATTCTCATCGGTTGTCGATGCGGCAGACGTGTCGCTCAGGGAGCTGCGAGCAGAAACGCAGAAACTCGGGCATTCTCTTATCACAAGCGTACACATAGCATACCATGAAAACAGTGGTTACGTATTGGATATGAGGTTTAAACAGATAGTTTCATCTATAGGATACTCGATTTTATATAGGTGTTAGCTATTGGATATGGTTTCGGATCTCGCATTTCCCGGGCTCCCAGCACAGCACAGGAAGGAGTCCGAGGGCATTTGCGCAAAAGTCACCATTCGCATTGTCCAAGAGCTGGTGCTGACACGGCAAGCTTTCGAAGGAGTGCTCGAAGTGGGCAACAATGCTGCTCCGTTACCAACACTATCCCTTAGGGTTCCGTATAACAAGTTACCACAAGAGGCACCCAAAACCCTATTATCCAAGAAAGTTGCTGACGTTTGTAGTAAGCATCGATCCGTAGGAAGACGGGTCTGGAGCTACCATACCCTAAGACTTAAGACCTGTAACACCATCGAGGCTGGCTCCCCAATGGAGGAGATTGTCCTCAGCGTGTTCATCGAAGCAAAGACTGTTCTAACAATCTGTTTGTGTACGATAAGCACAAGTAGAATCCACAAATGTTAGCCCAGACCCTAACCCCAAACCCTCAACCCTAAACCATGCACAATGAAGCTTCCGAATCTAACTTAGGAGGACGATCAGTTCAATGGGGTGGAGGAAAAGTTCGCGATTGGCGAACCCAGCGCCGGGGGAGACATGGTTCTGCAGAGTCCAGCCACCGCTACCAACGGGAGCCTGAGCCATTTTTGAGAGAAGCTTTGGGGATGCGTCTTGCAGCTTTTGAAGCCCTTTCGAATAGTGGATATCTGAAACATCTGTGGTACGCTAGCATGGCATGAAACCAACGGGAAGAACGGTGGTGTAAGTGTAGATAGGCGCAGTATCTGAGCAGTGATGCAGGAGCGGCGTGCAAACCATGGCTATGCTAGCTGCTCGTGGTCTTTCGGCCCTGATTCAACAGATTTTGGGCTTAAGCTGAGCAAACCTGATTGGAGGAATTTTCTGTGGATGCTACCCCAGCAACGACCGAGGTCAAGGCACCCTGAGCCTACTCATTATCCCGCGTCGTGAGGCTGCGCCTACCAGAGACCCGCAGAATTACAGAGCCACCGGGCCGATCCGAGAAAGAGTTGCTGTATATATGTATATATGTATATGTGTATATATGTATATATGTACACATGTATATATGTATTGTGCACAGTATATATGTATGTATATATGCATATATGTATATATGCATCTATGCATGTATGCATGTATATATGTATATCTGTATATATGTAGATATGTATATANATTGTGCACAGTATATATGTATGTATATATGCATATATGTATATATGCATCTATGCATGTATGCATGTATATATGTATATCTGTATATATGTAGATATGTATATATGTATATATGTATATATGTGTATATATGTGTATATATGTGTATATGTGTATATATGTGTATATGTGTATATATTCATATATGTATATATGCATATATGTATATATGTATGTATGTATATATGTATTTATGTATGTATATATGTATATGCGTATGTTTGTATATATGTATATATGTATATATGTATATATGTATATATGTATATGAGTATATATGTATATATGTATACATGTATATATGTATTGTGCACAGTATATATGTATGTATATATGCATATATGTATATATGCATCTATGCATGTATGCATGTATATATGTATATCTGTATATATGTAGATATGTATATANATTGTGCACAGTATATATGTATGTATATATGCATATATGTATATATGCATCTATGCATGTATGCATGTATATATGTATATCTGTATATATGTAGATATGTATATATGTATATATGTATAAGGCTCTGGCTCGAGCCGAGTGTGATACACGTGATCTCTTCGTTGCCATGCACGTCTATGGGTCGCCCAGCCTTGTGGCTCTTATTAGTTTTGGCCTCTGGACGGCTCCTCTACGCCTCCTGGTCAGTTGCTCAGCCGGAGACGATAAGCCTGCCTGGCCGTGTGTGCAGGAGTCATTGCAGCAGTCATTGCAGCATGCACTCCAGCTCCAGACTTGCCAGACATGCCGGATCTGCTTGCCACTGCACCATGACGGCTCGAACCGCTCTCTAGTGCCCCACCCCGCGGCAGTGGGCCCCGCTCTTGATCTTGATCCTGCTCTAGCATTCCACCCCGGAGTCGCAAGGTCCAAGACGCCCGTCCCACGGGTCAAGGCCGCAGCTGGACGAGGCATTCTGCGAACGGGCTCGGCCGCTGTTGATCCTCTGAGTGCTCGCGCAGCGTCGCCGTTGCCCACACACCACGGCCGCCCTAATGGTGGTCGGCATGGCTGGACTTTGGTCTTTGAGCCTGAATGAGCGCGGGAGAGTGGCCGCAAAAGGCTGTATTGGGCAAGCCCATTCTACTAAGAGCGCGCTGGTTCAGCTGTCCATTTTCCTTGCATTCCCAGGGCCCAGAACCCATTCCCTCGTCAGTGAGCCTCAGGTCGGACTTGGATACTGCGCTTCAAGGCACCAGATCTCAGGAGAGGGACCTCCGTGCGCATCGTACCCTTACCCTGGTGCTGAGGCTGGCGCCTGGGGATGCGCAGCCTCGTCTGCGTCAGATCAAAAGGTGGTGCAATCACCTGCGCAGTCGACCGGTGTTCAGGAAGCGTAGAGCTCGACGTAGCCGCAGGAGGTTCAGGCGCAGCCTAAGGTCGCGTATTCACCAGAGGTTGCTACTGTCTGGCATTTCACTTGGTGCCGGCCTCCAGAGGTGGTACGTCCCATGCTCAGCATTCTTGGACCGAGTTGCTCACAATTAATGGGATTACATTTGCTTTTAATTTTGCGCCTCCACCCTGGTGCACCTGCAGATTTTCGCTGCCAAGTGTGCGACTTCGTTGCCTCCTCCTTCTCCCGAGTGCATTTGTCTGCCAGTCAGAGGTACTGTGCTCAGCGCTTCCAGCGGTGCATTCGGTAGGTGGCATGCCGACCTGCAGGCTATGTGGACATGCCTTCTCTCGCTGGACGTCGCTTCAGGTGCACATCAATGCGGGGCAGTGCTCCCAGCTGCCCTTCCTGAACTGCACGAACGAAACGTCGAGCTCCCTCAAAGGCAGGACTGCTCATGCTGAGGTCCCGACGCCCTCCATCACGTCTGTGCCAGGAAAGCCAACGGAGACTCTTCTTCTGCCCAACCCGGCTGTGGAGCGGGAGACCCCCCCTCGCCGTTTTCGGCCTTGTCGAATCGAATCCTGTCCTGTCCGCACGCCTCACCGCCGCACGCGGCCATATCTGCACCTGATCCTGGGCGCCGCTTGTTAGCGACCCAGTCTTTTGTAACAGACTTCGTAAGGAGGGATGGCAGCAGCTATTGCACGACGAGGATACTCGCTCGCGGCTACGACATCATTGCCCCCTCTGCCGCCAATGGGCGGCCACGCCCTCGGGCCTCAAAGTTCACCTCCAGTCGCATGCTGAATGGCAGCAGCTCTACGCATCTGCCCTTGACAAGGCTCGAGTGCTAAGGAGATCGATGACGCAGCACTGGCGCAGATGCTACATGTCCCTCACACTCAGCTTCTTGCAGACATGGCTAGAGCAGCAGAATATCACCTCGTCTGCACCTCCTTCCCGCTCGTCCGATCCTACTCCGATACCTGATGACCATGGACACCGACGTGCAGGACCCCAAGGAACTGCAGGTGCTCGCGGCCTTCATGACGCAAACGCCGACCCAGGAGCCGAAGGGAGCGGGGGATTCCGGCGCGCAACCGAAGAGGCGACGGAGCGCGGAGGAAGCCGAACCGGGGCTATACCTGACCAATCCCAGGACGCAAGCCGGCCGGCATAGGCAAGGGAAAGGGAGGAGGAAAGAACAAGGGCCGAAATCAGACGTCCTAAGAATGTGCAGAGCGACACGAAGATCCACCGGTACCTAAAAGAATTAACGGGGAACCACTCCTTCCTCGCTTTTCTCCATTGCGCGAGAATGGGGACGTCTCTACCGGGACGAGCCACAGAAGAGCCTGTCTCTACGAGAGACTCTTCTGGTTGCCTTGCTGAGGGAGATGGCCACCAGGCCAAACTGGTGATGAACAAGGAGTCGGCGTGGACATGGGCTGTTGTGGCGGAACCCCAAACGGAGTGGGTGGAGTTCATTCTGGAGCTCGGCATCCGAGATCGGGGCCACCAGCTGTGGGACCTTGTGCTCCGGCTCAATCAATGCTGCGTGCTGCATCTTGGGGCAAGATTCCGCCGGGACAGACCGGGACTCTCGGGTCTGGCAGAGACCATCAAGCAGTGGACCAGCTGAGTTGCGAGGCCACGGCTCCTGTTGAGCATGTTCCTCTGTCACCCCCTTCGGGCCATAGCTCTTCTTCCAATCACGCCATGCCAACCGCCTGCCAGGTGATCCTGCAAACGACCCTGCTCAATCGGGATGCTACTGCCTGCTACATGAGTGCCTTGACCTTGGCCGTACTCTGGTCCATCCACCTGACCCCTGATCCGCAGCTTGGCCTGCTTGCGCCTCTATTTCGGCAACTAGAGGCCGGCCTGAAGTTTTGCTTATGCGGAGTATGGTGTGGACAATGCTTTTGGGGCCCTGCGCCCAGCCGCATCGCCAGCATGATATGCATGAGCTCCTTGTTCACAGGTTGCGGCTTCCTGCTGTCAGGGGGGAATGGCAGTTCCGCAGAGTGGAAGAGGAGGGGGTAGTGGTCTGTGAGCAGTCATCCACGGTTGCACCGATCACGGTGGATGTGTCGGAGGAAGTCAGGGGATTGCAACATTGCATACAGGCCTGGCGCTCACGCCATTACCGTGCGGCTCTGTGTGGGGATGCGCCGCAAATTGTGTGTCTTCACTTGTCCCGTTTCAGGCGTCATCACGACGGGGCTATCGTAAAGGATGCTCAAGCCTTACCGGATTTGAGGATATTCTCCGCCTTCCGCTGTTTGAAAACAGCACGGACCTTCGTGTCCGATGGATTCCCTATAAGGTCTGTGCTGCAGCGCTGCACTATGGCCCAACGGTGCATCGTGGGCACTACCTGCCCTCTTGCGGTGCGAGGAGAAAATCTGGGTTACTGAAGACAACCAAAGAGCTGATATTCTGTGCACTGCTCACCTTGGTCAGCTGAGTGAGCGTGCATACGTGCTCTGGTGCCGATTGCTCCCAGGTCGGGACTGAGAACAGCGACTTTCGCTGTGATTGCTGATGATCCTGTGTGTCTGCCGTCGCTAGCGACCGGGCACACTTGTAGGGGGGGGGGGGCANGGGGGGGGCGCAAATGTGCGCGCTCAGAAGAAGCGCCGGGGCCACTTGAGTCTTGCCCTGTTAGCTAGGCGAGACTGCTACCTCTCGCTGCGTCCGGAAGAAGAATGTATATATGTATATATGTATATATGTATATATGTATATATGTATATATGTATATATGTATATATGTATATGTATACATGTATACATGTATATATATATGTATACATGTATACATGTATACATGTACATATGTACATATGTACATATGTACATATGTTTGTACATATGTTTGTACATATGTTTGTACATATATGTGTATGTATATGTGTATGTATATGTATATGTATATGTATATGTATATGTATATGTATATGTATATGTATATGTTTGTGTATATGTATATGTATATGTATATAAACAAATAAGCAGATAAACATACATACACATTTGAGGGCCAGAGCCCCTCCTTCAAGTTTTCCGAGTTTCCAACCATGGCCAAGGTTGGCGGCACGTTGTTTTACACACAGGACGGTGTTCGCTTCTCCATCCCCCTCTACCCGGACACTATCCAGGTACCTTGCTCCTTGTTCATTGTCTTGTAGTCTTCTTCTCCATGCCGAGGCATACCAAAACTGAACCATGTACTGCAGAGTCTCATGGAAATCGACACAACATCAACGATGCTCCAGGTACTGCCTGATCCAGTGCTCTATGTGCGGTACTTTCGCCAGCGGTTCGTGGAGGCGGACGACCCTTTTACAGAAGAAGTTGAGCCATCGGCTGCCGGATGGTATTCGAAGCACTGTTTATTTCAAGCCCAAGTGTATATATATATATATATATATGTATGTATGTATATATATATATTTCTTGGAACCTCGTAACCATACATCTGATGAGCCTTGTGCTTCGAGCATACCCCCAAACCCAAAGCCAGCATGAGCCCAGGTTCCTTTCCTGCTGGCCACCTGCATTGCCAACACGGGCTTCGGCACGGCAAGGTCGATGCGCCTTTCCTCAGCCCAGCCGGAGATTGTGGACAACGAGAGGGACAGGGAAGTTGGTTTAGGATTCGAAAGATTCCGGGTGTGTTGGCTTCAGGCTTTGGGTCGTAGGGCTCGGTATTGAGGCCACATCCGAAACAGCTCAGACTCGGAGGATCTGCTGATAACCTTCGAGATCGTGGAAACTCGGGTGAACGGTGTGCTATCCGAGCGCACACTGACCGCAGAGATCGGGGATCTTCTCCCGGAGACTTGAGCTGCCAACAGTAACTCTTCGATTCACTTTGGATCCAATAGACCTAGGGATCGAACTACAAATCTTAAACCCTGAGCCCTAAATCCTGTAGGGTTCTGGTCAGAACAGGCCCTACAGACGAAGAGAAGGACCCTAATCCGAAGTTGCAGATCGGCGTAAGGACAACACCACGGTCATCGAGTGGCTCCTCACTGCGAGCCTGAAGGGGGAGTTCACGTCACTCACGACCACCTTCGAGAACCGCAACTTTGTGAGATTGGCGAGCTGTGGTTTCTTAGCAGTAGGCTTAGCTGAAAGTTTGGAGTTTTTAGGCCTTATGGCTTTAGCGTTTAGGGTTTAGGGGTCTAGGGTTTTATGGCTTAGGGCGCGACTTAGAAGCAGTATCACAACCATGCAGGAAACCCTCTGGGAGACCCCGAGCTATCGCTTGTGGAAGCAGTGCCTGGACCATGGCGGTTGGAAGATTGTGGATTTTGTCGGTTTGGGGTACCTGGATGTTGTTTTGAGTTCAGGGCTTCCGGCTTTCAGAGCAAGAAGGAGTTGAAGGGCAACCCAGAAAGAAGGCGTTGAAGAGCCAGAAAGAGCATGGTTGCGACATTGAGTCTTGTTCAGATCGCCCTTCAATGCCTCATTGAAGGTGAGAGCTTGGGAGGATGAAAGAACCACCCTTGACCCCAGGTCCCGAACCCTAACTATAAGCAACAAAACCCTAGACTAAACCCTCAAGACCCTACGCCCTATCACCCTAAAAAGCCCTTAGTCCTGAAACCCTAAGGCCCTGAAGCCCTAAAGCCTTACATCCCTCAAGCCCTGAAGCCCCCAAAAGCCCAAAGCCATTGCGAGGTTTCTGGCCACGACCTGATCCGTACCGTGCGCCTCCGCGGTCCGAATGGCAAAACGATCGAGGGCTTCTTCGTCAACGAGGCTTTGGGGTTTATCGAGTCCTCCGCTTTTGCAAACTATCTCGGGGTTAAAGGTGTGTCCGATTCCTCCAGTCGCCGCAATCCATTGTCAATTCCAAAACATACGCCGCACGCTGCTCTCGATTTGACCATCTCGGTGTGGGTCTGGAGGAAGGAATTTGGACGTTCCTGAATCCACCGGACGCTTGTGGGAAGCTACAGTTCCAGCTTCCGACAAGCGCTGTGCGTGAGGTGGCGCTGCGCTTCGCCTTCTCTGCATGCTGGCGCGATCCATTGTAAGTTCTAAGGCGCGAGCTGCACGCCGGCCTCGAAATGAGTACATTCTCGGTGGATGCGGCAAGTCCTCCTTCTCCGGCAAGCGTGATCATCAAAAATTCCAAGACACGGGTTGCATGCTGGTCGCGATCCATTGTAAATTCTAATTTAAGAGCCTCCGGCTCAAGCCGCCGACCCCGTAGGAGTCAGAGAAAGGGCGATAGCGGAGGGAGTAAGTCTATGCCAGCTCCGTCGCTTCCGGGACGCCCTCCGGGCTTTTA
>BGNK01004299.1:16236-50755 GCA_003297005.1 Symbiodinium sp. clade A Y106
GAAAGCCACTACTCACTACTCCAGAATGCCCGACAATCTTCAGACCCGACTGGAAGGTATGCCACAAGTCTGGTATATCGATTGTCACTTCCCATCCTGAAGTGGTTACACATGGATCCTTTCAACTCATGCATGAGAGCTCTGGCCAACCTCGTCCATACTCGCGAAACTTGCAGCACAGGGCCATACGCCCACTGTCCGGGCGATCGCTCACGGAAATCCCAATCACATGCGCCCTGAACTATCGATGCACGATGACACCGATTGCCTGTTTCGGAATGCAGCCCACACCTACGGTTGATGGTGTTGTTCCTTCTCATCGATGTAGGGGCATTTAACTGTGGTGTTAAGGTTTTTTCTCATTCGGTGAAACTGCCGATCATTTATGTCAAGGCATCAACGAGCATTATCCTATGATATGCCCCTGCCGGGCAAGGGGTCTAGGAACCGGTTCCTGGAACCAGGGTGTTTTCGGCCATGACCCCAACTATTGGGTACATAGGCCATGGCCCCAACTATGGGGTACATGGAAGCCCTGGGNCCCCTGCCGGGCAAGGGGTCTAGGAACCGGTTCCTGGAACCAGGGTGTTTTCGGCCATGACCCCAACTATTGGGTACATAGGCCATGGCCCCAACTATGGGGTACATGGAAGCCCTGGGCTTCCTGAGCTGCCGAAGGTCAGTCCGGCTGAGTGGCCTGATAAGGTGACTGATGGCGAGAGTTTGGAGCTTGTTGAGGAAGCGGCTATTTTAGCTGCTCCCGGCGCGGTGGCCCTCTTCCAGCGCTTTACTTGCAAGCTGTCCTTTAAGCGGAATTTGCTTACTCTTGAAGAGAAGGTTCATCTTCTGGCTCAGCGTTTTGAGTTGCTGCTGTCTCATGACTACACAGCCTCCAGCACTGGGCTTTACATTCAAAGCTTGCCGCTTGCGGAGCGCGTTACCTGTGTAGTGCATGCCCTTGAAGGAAAGGCGGAGGCTACCCTCAAGAAGCGACTGGCTGCAAGCTCCAAGTATGTCCAATTTTGCTGCAATGCAGGCATGAGTGGTTTTCCTTTGGATGTGCAACCGGTTCTTCAGTACACGGCTGCACTCATGGAGGCTACAAAGGTGCATGGAGCCTTAACTGGCTTCGTGGAGGCATGTGGATTCTTGCTCCATGTGCTTGGTGTTCGTGAGGCCAACGGTGCTCTATCGCATCCAATCCATAAGGCTAAGGGCAGACTTCGTAAAGTACGTGTGAGCCCTCCTCCAAGGCGCCAGGCTCGTGCGATGACTGTCTTCGAGACACGAGCTCTTGAGGATTACGTTCGCAACACCAAGAATGCCGCTCAAGACAGGTATGCAGCAGGGTGCTATCTCTTCGGCATATACAGCCGCTCTAGGTTGGGCGATCTTCGGTCGGTCAAGCAGTTTGTGATCTGCTGTGACGAGGGTTTCCATTTGGGCTTGCTAGAGTGCGTCTCACTTTCGCACAAGAGTCGGAGTTGCGGAAATGCCATGGGCCTGGAGCTTCCCTTGATTGCACCTGCAAAGGCTCTTTGTGAGGAACCCTGGGCGAAGGCCTGGATAGAGGCCTCGAGGGCTGCAGGTTGTGACCTCGCCCGCTTGAAAGACGGTTCCCCGCTTCTTCAGGCTCCTCTTGTTTCGGGAGAATGGTCAGGTCTCCCGATCAGCAATGCCAAGTTTGCCATGTGGGTTGCTGCGATCCTTGAGAGCTGTTGTGAGGTGCCTGTCCCTAGGTTTACAGGCCACTCTGCGAAGGCGACAGTCTTGTCATGGCTTGCTAAATACGGTGTTGACGAAGACAGCCGCACTGTACTTGGGCATCATGTGGGCAAGAACAAAATGGTGGCCACATATTCTAGAGACCTGCAAGCAGGGCCGTTGAGGAAGATGATGGAGGTCATCGCTCAGATTCGTGATGGGCGGTTTCAGCCCGATCTCCGGAGGGCGTGTCTTGTGATGGGCGAAGCCGCGCCCCCGGTGAGCCCGGAAGGTGGTGTCAGCTCTGTGGCCGGGTCTCAGCCTGGATCTCCGCACTCTGTGGCGCACCTGCTGCCATCTGAAGCAGATGACGAGCGTGCTTATTACGATGAGGCGAATGTGCTTTCGGACCCACCTGACTTTGAGCCTCCTCCGGCCCCAGCAAGTGAAGCTGAGGTGAACGACTACCTTGACAATGCATTCGCGTCCCTTGCAGACGATCGCGAGTCAGCTGGAGAAGGCCCAGGTGCTGAGGGCGAGGTTACTGATTCAGGTTCCAGTTCTTCTTCGTCGGGTACGTCTAGTTCTTCTGACGATCAGGACGAAGCTTTGGTGAAGAGCAGTGTACGCTTTGCATCATTGCGCCCGGCCATCTTGAATGGAGCTGAGCTGTTCCAGCATGTGCGCACCAAAACCATTCACTGGCGCGCAGAGGGCTCGACTTCTGACCGTTTCGTATGTGGGAGGGTTTGTACCAAAGATCATAGGCGAATCAGGACGCCTGTCAGCATTGCCAGCTGGAAATGCAAGCAGTGCGAGGCTGGCAAACCTTTGAATGATTTGGGGTCATTAAACACGGCCCTTGAGAAGGCGCTCAAGAGACGCGCCTGAGTTTTGTCATGAAGGCCCTGGAGGAAAAAGCTTGCGCGGCTGCAAGCTAGAATTTGCTGGAACTCACTTGTATTGTTGGATGACGGCATGCTTGCGGGAGCCGTCGACCGTGCAGGACCTGCGGGAAATGAGAGTGCGTGCCGGACTTGAGTGAGCTGCACTTCTACCGAGTGAAATCCATTTGTCAACGACGGCAATCTTGCGGGAGCCGTCAGTCTTGCGGGACCTGCGGGAAGTCAGTGGTGCCCTCTTGTGAGAACGAGAGAAACATGTTCTTGAGCAGGCGTTTTGACCGTGGCAAGACCTGCTCGAGCAGCCTGGTTTAACAAGTGGTTGATGTCATACCTTCGGTCGGCGTGTTTGTTTGTTTGCTGTGCTGGAGCCTCTGATCGCAATGGCTGGCATCTTGAAATCCCAAGCTGCTTTCAGGGAGAATGTGCAGACTGTGGTCTGACCACAACGGAGATTGATGGATTGATTGCTAAGGGCGTCACTTCGATGTCTGTTCTTGCATACACTCTTAGGACGCCAGGGGTCACCCCTGATGAGGCCTCGCTGAGAGGGCTTATGAATTCAGCGAGCCCGGGTGATGTCACTGTCCAGACTCTCGCGAGCATAAGGCGCCTGGTCTTTGAGAGTCAAACCTTAGCGATTTCGCAGATCAAGTCCATCATTGAGGCGGATGCCGAAAAGAAGATCGAGTTGGTGCCAGCTGAGCGGGCGACCCGGATCAAAGCGGTTCATAACTCGGCAATCCGAAGTGACTAAAGAGCGGCCCGGCAAAGAGCTTATTCTTGATGAGGCTTCTCGAATCAGTGTCAGAGACAAGCAGCACCGGGAGAAGTGCACCATTCAGAATGAGTTGCAACTTGCAGAGGCATGGACAAGGCGCTCTCTTGCGTGCGACCTCATGCAGGTCACGACCTTTTCCACAATGGAAAAGTGGCACCGCTTCTTGCTCGGTCGCCTGTCCTTGAGCCCGCCGCCGCACTTTCAGCCAACGAATTGAACATAGAACAACTTTTGCGGTGTGACCGAGCTGCGTGGATGAGGATGTCTGAGTTGGTGCCCTCGCTCAAACGTGATGATGCAGGCCGCCTTCCCCTTGACGAAGCCTTCGAGAAGATGGAATCTGACCCTCAGGTTCTCTTCCACTTGCTGCCCATGACAGACAGGCGAGAGCTTTCAAGTGAGGGAGGTGACCCTCACAAGGGTCGTGGGCGAGGACGTGGTAAAGGGTCTGGCAAAGGCAAGGGTGATGGCAGGGGCACAGGCCAAGGCGCTAAGCGTGATGCCACAGGTGGTTTCAAGCGCCCGTCTGAGCTGTCTGAAGATAGCTTGCATCACAACACCAGTGATGGAAGCCGCATCTGCTGGAATTACAATTTGAAGAAGGGCTGCTCCTTCGCCAAGGCGGGCGAGCAGTGCAAGAGGGGATATCATGTGTGCATGAAGTGCCTGCAGCCGCACAGCCTCCTTGCTTGTCCTGCATGGAAGAAACATGAGTGACCCCTGGTGGGGACCGTGGATCCGCCTGCTGAGCCTCAGTTGTCCCCAAATCCTGCTGATGCGGATTCACCCCCTTTGTTGGTCGAGTCCGTCATTCCTTTGCAAGCACCTGAGACCGTCTTGGCGCCTCCTGTGCACCAGGCTGAGTTCTTTGCTCAGGCTTTGTTGGAAGGTTTGGAGCCACCAACTCGCAAGCAGGTCTTTAAGTTAATTAACATGCTTGACTTTAAAGATGGGTCTCGGAAAGACGTCGCTGTAGGCTCGTCCTTTTTGCTTGGTGGTTATCGACATGGTGGCGATTACGGCATCATGTCGAACGCACGACGTTTTCCTTACACCACCAAAGTGCTCATTGCATATCTTCTTTCAGTCCAGCCAAGTCATTCGTTTTGTTCCATTGCGGTGCATTCCAACTTGCGCACTGCTATGCATCGGGATTTCAACAATGCAGACTATCCTAACTTGATTTGCCCGATCTCTGAGTTTTCGGGCGGGGCCATTTGGTGTGAGTCTCCTGATGGTTCTGTCACCCGAGTCCATCAGGATAAGTGCCTGCGAGGCGAGTTACACGATGTCTCTAAAGGCCCCGTCCTTCTGCCTGTCAAATCCAGCTTTCATTGCACTGAGCCCTGGTCTGAGCATCGCCAGGTCTTGGTTGCGTATGCGGGCACTGACGTCCCGCGCTTGAGCAGTGCTGATTATCAGTTCCTTCATGATTTGGGTTTTCCAGTGGCCGGCATGCGGGGTACCGATAGTCCTCCCATCTCCTTGCACTGCCCTAGTACCCCAGGTTTGCCTGAGTTTCTTCACAAAGTAAGTTCCCGTGTCAGCGGTAAACCCCTGCAAGACCTCATCTGCCTTGAAGTCTTCTGCGGGGACGCAGGCCTGACTGCTGAGATTCGCAAGCATGGTTTGCCACGTAGCTTTGGTGTTGATCATAAAGCTGTGTCGGCGAGGGCTTCGATTGTCGTCTTAGATTTAAGCTCGCCTCCCGCTCAGGTGATTTTCCTTGAGACGCTCCGGCAACCCAATGTTGCGTGCTGTCTCCTGTCCCCGCCTTGTGGCACAACTGCAGCAGCCAGAGGTAACCATGGTGGGCCCTCAGTTCTTCGGACCTTTTCGGAACCTTTGGGTGTCAAGGGCTTGACTGGTTGCGATCTCAAGCGAGTCAACCTCGCTAATTGCCTTTTCTCCTGTGTTGCAACGGTCCTACTGGAGTGTTACGAGCTTGGTGTTCTGTTTTCCTTGGAACACCCCTTCAGGTCCCTGCTCTGGCAAATTCCTGAGATCAGAGATACCTTGCAGCGCCTGCCGCATGCTGTTTCTGACTTTCATCATTGCATGTTCGGCTCTCAGCGCCGTAAACATACCAAGCTTGTCCATTGCGTGCCTCGCTTCTCTCGTTTGCAGCTGCATTGCACCCAGGACCACGAGCACCTGCATCAGCACCGGCTTCCTGCTCCTTTGCCTGCGGTGCTGAGACTCGCCGGCCACCTCTTTTGTGCAAGCTTGTGGCCCTCTCGGTTTGTGAGCAGCTTGGGGCCCTGCCCTCGCCGTGCGACCTCTCTTCGCAACTGCTGTCGCCCACCCTTGCTGCTCGCGCATCCGTTCATGCCCAGCCCCGTGGTAAGGTCCTTAAGCCTCTTGTTTCCGAGTTCGCTCAGGTTGTTACTCTGCGAGGCCCCTCGGCTTTCCTGCCATCTGGGACCAAATTGGCTGCTGCCTTTGTGGTGCCGTCGCAAGTGCAGGCCTTTCCTCAGGTGCCTTTCTTGCCTGCTGGCTCCAAGTGCGTTCGGGCCTTTCCGCTCGGGGTTGACGTGGGCCCTACTGCACCTACTAAGGTTCTTCCAGCTAGTACTTCTGCATCTGACGTGGGCCATGCTGCACCTACTAAGGTTCTTCCAGCTAGTGCTTCAGCATCTGCTTCAGCATCTGCTAAGGTCGTGCCAGTCAAAGCGTCAGCAACGCCCGCACACAGTGCATCTCCTACTGCCGATGCACCAGCTGGTTCGTTCGGTGGTGCGCCCGCACACAGTGCATCTTCTACTGCCGATGCACCTACTAAGGTTCTTTCAGCTTGTACTTCAGCATCTGACGTGGGCCCTGCTGCACTTACTAAGGTTCTTCCAGCTAGTGCTTCAGCATCTGCTTCAGCATCTGCTAAGGTCGTGCCAGTCCATGCTTCAGCAACGCCCGCACACAGTGCATCTCCTACTGCCGATGCACCAGCCGGTTCGCCTATGGGTCCTTTGACTAGTCCTTCCCCTTCGGGTTTGGGTGTCCCTAGTGCCGCCCCTGTCTCCCCTAGGTTAAGTGCCGGAGAAGAAAGGACCTTTGGAGTTCCGTGGACTCCTGAACAGTTTGTGCAGAAAGCAAGCAATGCCAGACACCCGCGTGATCTGCTTCAATGCATTCCAATTGAACTCAAAGAGTCCATTGACTATCAGGTGAGCTCTTCTCCTGCCGAGGTTGCCAAATCAAGGACTGAAAGTATGCGTCGTTGGGTTCTCCGAGAAGGAAATCCGAGAGCTTAGAGAGGAGTTGCCCATGAATGATAGGTGCCGCCGTATCTTGGGTTCTAAGTCCATGAAGCTTTTCAGTGAGATGCTCAGTGCTTCTGGTTATGGCGATCAACAAATTTGCAAAGACATTGCAGACGGCTTCGAACTCCTCATGCCTCGCTCAGGTGTCATGCCGGCGAAAACTGTTGTTGCGTCTGTGGGCATCGATGAGCTCCGTCAGGTAGCACACTTGAACCAGAAGGCGACTTGGGCAGCGGTGGCCGACTCCGGAAGGAAAGGTGAATCGAAAGCCGTCTTAGATGAAATTTACAAACTTACTCAGGAAGAGTGTGCCAAGGGCTGGATGCGAGGACCCTACAAGCTAGGGGACATACCTTGTGACTCTGCTCTGACCCCCAGGTTCGGAGTGACCCAGACCTCTTCTGATGCAAGCAAGGGTACAATCACCAAGGTGCGGCCTATCGATAATTTTACTGCCAGTCTTGCGAACATGACAAACAGCGGCAGCGAGACGATCATGCCCCACGGCGTGGACCTGGTTGTTGCTGCGCTCGTTTACCGCCTTAGGTGCCTTAAGCGTCTTGGAAGGGATACGCATCTTCTTGCAAGGGCTGTTGACCTGAGAAAAGCGTATAAACAATTGCCTTTATCCGACAACGCCCTTCGCGACTCCTACATATGCGTTTTCAACCCGACCACGGGTGAGCCAGAGATTTATCAGTGCTTGGTTTTGCCTTTCGGTGCGAAGCCTTCAGTGATGGGCTTCTGCCGTACCTCCCTGGCCTTGTGGTGGCTAGGAGTCAAGGTTTTCTGGTTTCATTGGACGGTTTACTTTGATGACTTCATCTTAGTTTGCTCAGCGCTTGAATCCAAACACCTGGACCTCTTGCAAAACGCCTTCTTCTCTCTCATGGGATGGGAGACTTCTGCCGAGAAAGAAGGCGGATTTTCGACAGTGGCTCGTGCTCTTGGTGTTGAGATTGATATGGCTGAGTGCAGGCTGGGCCTTGTCAAAGTTTGCAATACTGAGGCTAGAAAGAAAAGCTTGAGTGACTACATCACGAACATCATCCAGAGTGGTGGTGCTCAGGCGCGCGACTTCGAGAGCCTGCGCGGACGTCTCAATTTTGCCGAGGGACAAATCTTTGCGCGAGGGGCCAACCTTCGGATGAGGGCCCTGGCAAAGGCATGCAAGCATGCAGGCTACGTCAAGGTGAGCGGTGGCCTTCTTGAAGCTCTCCTTTACTTGCGTGATCGTGTTGTGCTTGATGAGCCTCGCCGTGTAGCAATCGCAAAGCGCATGTGCGAATCATCTGTACACCGATGCCTCGCTTGAAAGTGGAGTCTCGGGTTTAGGAGGGATTCTTTACAAAACACTTCGCAGCTTGTCATAAATTGGTTTGCTGAGACCGTTAGTGCAAGTCTTCTTGAAGCCATCAATCCTGATGGGAAGGAAGGCTTCATTTACGAGATGGAAGTGTGCGCCGCCGTCCAGGGCGTCTGCAAACTTTGCACTACTTTGCGCTCGGCTGACATTGTACTCTTTTGTGACAATGAAGCTGCTCTGGCAGCCTTGATTGCGTGCAGATCAGATTCTCCTCTTGTTACAGCTCAACTTGCTGAGCTCAGCCGTCTTGAAGCCGCTCTTGACTTGAACATTTGGTTTGAACGTGTGCCAAGTGCTTCAAATCCTGCTGACGAGCCATCTCGCATGAAGCTTGATAGACTGGATGCCACATCCAGGGTTCGATGGTCCCCGGAAAATCTTGCATAGCAGTCTCCGTGCTAGTTCGAGGGGCTTCTTGTGCACTTCGCCTGCGGGAAATCATGCTGGATGAACTTTAGCTTGCTGGACAACTTCTTTTGTGCAGTGTAGGCTTAAAGCCTGCTCTGGAACTACGACTCCGGGTACCGCCACGTTCTAAAAGAAGAGAGCGAGTGTAGTGCGAGCTTTGTGCGTTTGTGATTTATAATGCGAATAAGCACCAACTCCCTTTGAAAAAAGGGATAGTGCCTTATTCCAATAATAAGTCAAGGAAAATTTTATTTTCCGACAAACGCCTGTTTCTCTTATGTTCTTGCGGGATTGCATGTCAAGTTTTCACGTGTGCCACATGTTGCTTGACATGTTTTACATTTGCAGCTCTGTTTGCTTGCAGGATCGAAATTTTTTGTCCCACCGTCCCACCCTTTTACAACTTTGGGGGGGGCTTCTTGTGCACTTCGCCTGCGGGAAATCATGCTGGATGAACTTTAGCTTGCTGGACAACTTCTTTTGTGCAGTGTAGGCTTAAAGCCTGCTCTTGAACTACGACTCCGGGTACCGCCACGTTCTAAAAGAAGAGAGCGAGTGTAGTGCGAGCTTTGTGCGTTTGTGATTTATAATGCGAATAAAGGTTTTGGTCCCGGAGAGTTTGGGTTGCTGGTCTTGTGGTTCTTGTTCCTGGCTGGAACCTCCCAGAAGCCCAGGCACCTCGTGGTCCGAGGGTCCGAGACCTCAGCAGCCAGATCCACTATTCATTCAGCAGGCGTGCAAGTTCGAGACATGTCCAGGCGATGCGAGAATTGCAGGTGAGATTTAGGGTTAGAATGCATGACCCACAGTTCGGTAGCCTGCTCTTCTTCTTGAACGACGTCTCTTCTCCTTGAACGACTTCTCGGCTTCGAACATCAATCGTATGACAACATGGTGCAACAGCATCAGCATAAGCCAGCGCCAGCACCAGCATCAGCACAAGCCGACGTAGTTGCAACACTCACACCATGCATGGCAGCGGTGGGTCCTCGGGGTCGCGGCAGCGGTGGGACGGAGGATGGCACAACAACGCTGAAGAAAATCAGACCCCTTCGCATGCTGCTGGTGATGCGTGCGCCAAGAACCTGAAAGATCCGATGCGAATAAAATTACTCGCAAAACGAAATTAGCCGAAAAATGCGAATAAAGAATTACTCGCACAAAGTTTACTCGCAAAAATGTATTCGCATGCGAGTAAATTTTGGGGAGTAAATTTACTCACATGCGAGTAAATTTGGGGAGTAAATTTACTCACATGCGAGTAAATTTGGGGAGTAAATTTACTCGCATGCGAGTAAATTTGGGGAGTAAATTTACTCACATGCGAGTAAATTTGGGGAGTAAATTGTGGAGAGTAATTTTGGGGAGTAGATTTGGGGAGTAAAATTCAGCCGCAAGCACGAAAAAATGTGCTTGAAACAGCCATACACATACATACTTGTAAGATCTTTTGGGTATAATTTTTACACACGGGGGTAAATTACACGCAAACGTGGTGTAAATTATTTATACTCGTTTTTGGGGTGTAAAAAATTTACACTTTTGCGTGTAAAGTTTGGTAGCAACCAAAAGCAAGTTTTTCATGGCGATGCACTGGCAAGATGTGCCGTGATACGTGTGGAATCGGTTATGACTTTGCGGCTTTTCGTCGTCGTGGAGGTTAAAAGAAAGACAGACGTAAAGAAAAAATAAAAGAGAGACACATAGGGTTGAGGGTTTACAGAGATCTAAAATCTAGAACATACAGTGGTGGTTTAGAGTGACAGATGTGGTTGTTGGCAGAGATTTCCCACATGTTGGTGCATCTCCTGGCTTTATAGCTTTATGCTTTTCCAAAAATTTTCGACTTGGTTTGGTGAAGGTGTGCGATTTGTTGACAAAAAGTTTCTTTTGCTAAAAATATCTAAGTTTTCCCGAAAAAAGGTTTCGTATCCAAAAATCTCCAGGTTTTTTGAAAATAGTCTTGGTTGCTTCCAAAGCTCTTAATGTTTTGTTAAAAGTCTAACTCCCAACCCACAAACCTAAGCCCCAAACCAAACAACCTAAGCCCCAACCCCAAACACTAAGCCCGAAACCCAAAACACCATAAGCCCCAAACCCCAAACCCTGAGCCCCCAACCCATAACCCTAAGCCCTAAGCCCCAAAAACCTATAAGCCCAAACCTCAAAACCCCAAGCCCAAAGCCCCAATCCTAAACCCTACGCCCGAAACCCTGGTTTTGAGGATACAGTAGGGTTTTGGGGTTTAGGGCGTAGGGTTTTGGGTGTTTTGGGGTTTACGGCTTAGGGTGTTGGGTTTCGGGCTTAGGGTTTTGATGTTTAGGGTTTAGGGTTTTGTGTTTGGGCTTAGGGTTTTGGGGTTTGGGTCTAGTGTTTTGGGTTTGGGGTTGGGTGTTTTAGGGTTTGGGACTTAGGGTTTTTGGGCTTGGGGCAGGGTTTTGGGTTTGGGGCTTAGGGTTTTTGGTCTCGGGCTTAGGGTTTTTGGGTTTAGGGCTTTGGGTTTTTGGGCTTGAGGTCTCAGGGTTTTGGTGTTCAGGGTTTAGGGCTTTGTGTTTGGGCTTAGGGTTTCGGGGTTTGGGTCTAGTGTTTCGGGTTTGGGGCTTAGGTTTTTTGGGCTTGGGGGGTTAGGGTTTTGGGTTTGGGGCTTAGGGTTTTTGGGCTTGGGAGGTTGGGGTTTTGGGTTTGGGGCTCAGGGTTTTGGGTTTGGGGCTTAGGATTTGGGTTTTGGGGCAGGGTTTTGGGTTCTGGGCTTTGGGTTGTTGGGTTTAGCGCTTAGGGTTTTGGTCTGGGCTTAGGTTTTTTGGTGTTTGGGCTTGGGGTTTGGGTTTCGGGTAGAAAAGTTTTTTTAGGTTTGGGGACTTAGGCCCTTTGGGTCTTGGGTTTGGGGCTTAGCGTTTTGGTTTCGGGCTTAGGATTTTTGGGTTTAAGGCTTACGGCTTTGGGATTGGGGCTTAGAGCTTTTGGGCTTTAGGGCTCAGGGTTTTGGTGTCTAGGGCTTAGGGTTTTGTGTTACTGTTTTGGGGTTTGGGTCTAGTGTTTTGGGTTTTGGGCTAAGGGTTTTGGGGTTTAGGGTGCAAAAAACAGCAAAAATCATAACAAAATCTTTAAAAAGGGCCAAAAGTGTATACACTTTCGCCGGAAGTGTATACACTTCCGGCGGAAGTGCACTTTCGCGGAAGTGTTGTGTGAGCTTCTCGGCTGAGGTAGCAAGCATTCACTGACGTTTTTTTTGTGCTGCGGTTTGCTTGACTTCCAGGATTAGCAGTCAGCAGTTCAACACTCACATTCCTTGAGCAGGCTACGGCGTTCAAGTTTTCAAGTCAAGCGGGACATGCAGCGGGTACAGGACCAGCGACAGATGCCAGTGCTGGTCAAAAGCAGTTTCACAGAGGCGCTCTTAGTTGCTTTAGTGCAAAGACGCGATCAATCCATTTGAAAAAATCTAGGGGAAAGAGCGCTTGCATTGCTTTGCTCAGCCAGTACTCACCTGCCAGCATGATGTGGAACACTTCAAGCATGACAGTAGTTTTGTGCCGTTCTTCAACTTTGAGTCTCGCTTGTTAGCGATTTTTCTGGCTGATTCGTGAATGAAATGGCTGTGCGGGCTCTGGGTTTCATTTGACCACGTCGTGACCGTGTCGTGATGCCCTCCCGAGAGAGAGCCAAAGCCTTCCAAAAAGCCCCGTGCGCCTTGAATGACACCCTTCCAAAGCCTTCAAAAAGGCTTGCAGACAATCCGGGAAACGGCTCTTTCTAAAGCGAAACCGAAGCTTCAAACTAGTAGAAAACTTTGGAAAATGAAGCATTTTCTATTGCTTGAAGCGTTGTGTTGTTTTTTTTTCCCGGTTTTTGGTGATCTATTTTGGAATGCATACTTTGCTTGGGATTTGGCAGAACATTATTAACATGTGTTAGCAACGGTTCGATCGAGCAAGGCAAGACTGTGGTTGAACCATACCCAATATCGTTGCTGCCACTAGAGCATTAGCAGCGTGATGAAAATTTGTGTGAACTTCCATGCTGACCAAACAATGGCAGCGCGTAGCTGTTGTTTTGACTCTGGTGCAAATGTGTGAGAATGCCGCTGCTGTTCAGCGCAAATGCCACCAAGCATGGTGGTGACAGCCTTTGCCGGTGTTGGCCATGTGCCACAGGCATGCAGAGCTCAGTGTAAAATTTTGAAGTGGCGCAACAAGTCAAGGATGTTGTTTCATCAGAGTTTAAAGATATGTTTTCGGGTGTTCGCAGCGTGCAGCATGTTCTTCCACGACCTTTAAAGCATGTCGGTTTGCATTGCAGGTGGCATGTTGTAGCCTTCACCGTGGTCAAGGCAGGAGTGGACTGCACATGCTGAGCCGTCGATGTCACTTTGTTCCAAGACCCGCCACCAGTCCACGTAGAAGACCACAGGCGTTATCGAAAGGCTTCAGGCAGAAGTGAGAGAAAGGCGTGCGTCTCTTGTGCAGCAGCAACATCGACGGTTGACATGCTGAGCAGACTTGCTCTTCTTCCGAATGTTGTCGATATGCAAAATATGTGAGTCCTCGAAGCCTAGATGGACAAAGTTCGGATAACCAGAAGGTGTGATCAGGCACAATTCCGCCAATGTTTCATGGGTGTTGCAGGACGGGATGTAAGACAATTTGTTGATGTTCCAGAGCAGAAGCCATGTGTGCTCAAAAAGAAGATTCAACCGAATGACAGGGTTTGGAGCAATTGTAGAAGCAAGCGGAGGAAGAGAGAAAGACAAAGAGAGATGCATGACCGTGCACAAAAATGGATGGTTGTCCAGATTAGGGTCTCTTTTGGGTTCCCAAACTCCAAAGTGCCGCATCATAGGGTTTCCCACAAGGACTACAGTTTTGACAGATACCCATATGTTTACTTGCATGCATACGTCTGTGCACATGTTGTATACATGCATATAAACATACAGCAAGTATAAATTCGTCTGTCGATTGCAGGCTGCCTTGACGCCCTTTCCAGAAGATCCGACTTTTCAAGGCTGCAAGCTTTGTTCGGGTGTTGCGAGAGAACAAAGTTTCCGGGCAACTATTACGGGTATTTGTATTCCATCTGTTTCGAGCTTTTTTCAGATTTCGTTCGAGGTTTGGTGCGCTATTACCGGTTGAAGGGTCAATGCTCACATCGAGTGATGCTGATTGCTGGCACGTCAACCTACTTTATCCTGGAAGCTCACTCCGAACTGCAGAGGTGTGCGTCGCTTCCAAGAGGAGATTTACATACCGGAGGCTGCATGCCTCCAAGCAAGTGTCTACAATGCCTTGTTTGTCCGTCTTCGCAAGGGTTGCTGTTGTCTTAGAGAACTGCGGCTTCGTGTCGAAAACTCACCAGCTCAAAGCGTTGAGAACCCACGGGAAGCATCTCTTTGATTTGATGGTCGAGCTTCCCACCCCTCGGGCCATTGGGCTCTAAACACGAAACCCTCTTACATCAGACACAGGCTGCTGTCGAAGACATAGGGAACCACTGTTCCAGCCTGGACGGACAGCCGGAGCCCCAGCTCGTAGATTCCGTCCGACATGGCGTTCGTCACATCTTTGTCTTGCATCTTGAAGTCTCTTGCATGTGCCATGCTGTACATGATGTGTTAACTTTAAAGCATATGTCCAAAACATATGTCGAGGTGTGTTGGTTTTCGGCCACCTTGCTGTTTCTTCGGCGTCCAGAAGCGCAGAATCTCGGATTCAGGGTTTGGCCAAACGGGGCCCTTAAACCCTAAACCGCAAAGGCTTGAACCCTAAAACCTAAAGGAAGATTCAGAGGGTCCTTTTCCTTTTTGTAAGCTGGAAAAGAGCCGCAGGTGCAGACTCCTTCGACCGCAGACCCAGGAGCTTCACCAGTTGTGTTCTCTCAGCTCTCCCGTCTCCTTATTTTCAGATGTGCACACAGTACATGCCACTCTCTTTCTCTATCTAGATTTTCTATGTAGGTCTATATGGTCTATATGGTCTATATATATATACATATATAGAGTACAGTTGATGTCGAGTCTTTCTGTCTCTCTCACTCTCGCAAGCTCTCTCTTGCTAGTCTTCAGACGTGAGCTGGGCTCGAGAAGCCTGCGCCTTCCAAGTCAGCCTTGCAGGACATACCGGATGCAGGCCGACACGGACAAATCTTGCATGCTGGCTTTTGAACGGGCCGGCAAGCCTCGTCCTCCAAACGAGACTGCAGCGATCCGCCGACACTTAGACCCGGAAGGCATCTTCTCCTTGTTCGGTGCCCTCGACGGAGAGTTGGGGTTCTTCGTTCAGGACGAGGTGGGGACTTTGGGAATCTTTCTTGGAGTTCCTTGAATACTCTGGTGAGGTGTCGGCCTACTTCGGCGAGGAAGATCCGGCAAGGGAACGAGGCTCAAGTGCAGCCTTGGTGGAGTCCGGAAGAATTCAGGATGTGTCATGCTCTGCCTGGCACCTGTCCACCGACAGAGCCTGGCCCAGCATCCTGGCAATCCCAACAACAAAGCCTCAAACTCAAGAACCAGAATCCCGAGTTGCGGGAACGCCTAACCCAAAACTAAGCCCAGAAATACCAGAAAACAGATGTAGCTATTCAGGGCCGCAGCCCGGCAGGTGTGCCGGGAGCCCAGGGCGGTGTCTGGAGACCTGCCATCGATCGCATTGGCGCAGTCGCCGTTGAAACTCGGAATTTTTCCTTCACGCAGTTCAGGTGCATGTGAGCTTCGATCAGGTGCCTCCGCAGGGCCCTCAGAAGAGTCCTCGGTCATCGGGGCGACGGGAGCTCCATCTCTTTGCCTCTGTGGTCCATTTGATCGCAGCAGCGGTGCGTAAGTTTATGGCCGCCAGATAAGCGACGAACTCGTACCAGCACAAGCGCGGGTCCTTCCCAAGGTGGCAGGTAGAGCCGCCTACGGTTCTTCAGGCATGACGATGGAAGGGCCCTGCAGTCACAACAGTTTCAGGCATGGCAGTTGCTGCTCGAGGGCAGGATCTTTCATGAGCCGGAATGTATATCTGCATGGCTTGACAGAGTGACTCCTTTGCCTCCTTCTTCTGCAACCAACAGGTCACGCCGAACTTGCAGATGCAGCTCGAGGGGCAGTTTGCGCTTCTCTCAGAACTTCTGCGTAAACCACCGGATGCAGACATAAAAGCAAGCTTGGCAAACAGTACGACCAGCAGTGGTATCTGCAGTACGACCAGCACCAGTAGCGGTGGTATCTGCTTTAAAAAATCACGTCCATCCAAAGCAGGTTCTCGAAGAAATCATCCATAAACGCGTAGAGCCATGAAGCTTTAGCCTTTAAGACATGCATCCCTGGTTTCTACTGGTCTTACAGCGCGAATCCCGAAACCCCTGTGCCTGGATTCCCGAACTCTGTACTTTCGGCTCCTGAAGCCTAAACCCTAAACCCTGAAACCTAGTTCCGCGGACTTGAGGCCCTGGGAGTGCCACCTGTCGCAGGCGCAGATCGCAGGCCACAGCAGGCCTGGGATCCGGAGTGTCATGGAGTGTCACTATATCATAGTAATCCTAGTATAGTGTATACATTTTACAGGTATTATTACACTATTCGGCTGTACCTTGTTATCTTTGTAATAATATGAGGAACCCTTAGCTTTCTTGCAGTTTGAGCTCTATCAGGCAAAGGTCCACCTGGAGGTGGAAGCGTCCATCGTGTGCCCCGCCTCGCCCGGGTTGACCGGGGAAACGGGGCCCGTTATGAGTGGCTTTTTGCTGTTGGCTCTCCGACTCTGTTTTTTCTGTTACTCTTCGGCAAGAGCTTCAGGTACATACGTTTCGTGGAGCAGCCGGTCATTGTCGAAAAGCTTTGGCTCTCGCGTGACCTACCCCTGGATGGGCATGCAGCTTTCCCAATTATTCTCCGAGGTCGTCACAATGTTGAAGAGTACTGGTCAGTGTATCTGCGTTATGTGGATTTCTTGGAGCAGACGTGGGTCAGCCCAGCCGTGACGCCCGTGCCGATCAGTGAGATCGTAATTCTGGGCGGGCAGGGCCTGCGAATCGGGTCATTGTACCTTGGACATTGACTTAGTTTCTGTTCGTGGGAAGCGAAACAGCAGAACACCCAGCAACAGCTCAGCAGCCGCAACCCTGAGCCCCAACCCTAAGGTACCTCTCTGTGCTGGATCGTCACCACGCCGCCAACGCTACGGATGCCATTCAGGCACAGGGCTGGCTCATGGCGCCAGCACAGAAGTGCTTTGGCTCTGTTTAGAGGAGGTCATCATGAGGAACGGAGCTAGTTTTGCGAGTCAGAAAAGCGGTGTGTCAACAGATCCCACCCAAAAAGCACCGAGGATGCTGTCCCTCCACGACGTCCTGATTGGGAAGCTCCCTGTTCGGACGCACTCTGCTGTGCTTTCCCTTGGCGAAGTTCGGCGCGGCGCGTTGCGGCTCCGCCCTGATCTCCTGGCAGATCCCACGTCCGTGGCGGCTCTGGAGGTCCTGGGCTGCTCTGCCTGTATCTTCTGCTACGTTTTGATATAGTACATACAGTTTTCTATACTAGACCATATTATATACTATACCCTATCATTCTTGTCTATAGTTCCTGCGCTATGCAGTGCTTTACCATACCGGGCTAGACTATACTGGGCTGGACTGTACCATGTGATATTATACATTATTATACCATAGCCTTTGAGGTGCCTGGGATCATCTAAAGGGTGTGAGGCGACCCCCGATGCGAGTGAATCCTCGTCTTGAGCCGTGTAGCTGCAAACTGCGCAGCTCATGTCAAAAGAGGTCGGAAAGCCGTGACCCAAGGGCACCCTAAGCCCAACATCCTAAAGCCTGAATCTTTTACCCTACACGTACCCTACACCCTAGGTTCTAGATCTCTGAGGCTCAGGGAACTTCTTGTAGGAAAGGGTCACAGATCCCAGGTCTCCTGACTCCGAGCTTCCTAAATCTGACCCCTAAATTCTAAACACCCTCAGAGCCCCTGATCACCTATACTCCCACATTCTGAAAACCCCAAAACCAACAACCCTAAACCCCCTAAACACCTCAACCCCCAAAACTCTGCCACCCCGAACATCTAAAGCCCCACTCTGCAACGCCCCCCAAAATCCTAAAGCCCCCTTTCTGAGTTCCCCGTGAACAGGTGGCTGCTCAACTACGGAGCATGAAGGCCTGAGCTCAGGTTGTTTTTCGGGTTTGGGGTTGAGGGTTCACTGTTTGTGATCAGCTGATTATGCCTGTGCTGGTACTATTCTTGCTAGACTTACAGTACCGGCTTCGGGCGCATGCTTTTGCTGTTGTCGGCTCCGCATGAGGCTTGTGCGCCCGCCCGCTCTAACTGTTCATGTCATGCAAATTGTAGCGATCCCTGGGATGACTAAGTCCGTCAGAACCCGAGCCGGAGACGCAGAGACCTAAACATAAATCTTGAGCCGTAATTGGACCCTCAAGGCTGTCTCTCAACGAGACTGCAGGCCCAGATCCGGGCTTATCTCCCTTGAAGCCTTGACTGCTTCTGTCTCCCACATCCTGCCATGATTGTGATAGATAGGAGTATTCATGCCGCTGTGTGCAAGTGTAATGCTCTGGGCTGTACTGGGCAGTAACATCTTCATCTTTACTGCCATCACCGTTATCAAGATGAACATTCTTTGTGCAGTAGCACATGTAAGCCCAAACTCTTGTAGATCCGAGCCGTTTTTTGACGAGTGATTGAAGCTTTCCATTTGCAAGAGCCGTGTCCTAAGCTCGCTAGAAGGTCCCAAATCCTACTATTGTGAAGATTGTGGAATTTGTGTGAGTCCACGAACGTGTATACTGTATGGAGCCAGTTCCTAAGCTCACTCAGCGGTCCCAGCTCATTGGTTGATGTGGAACACCGCATCAATCCGCAGCGCAGGCAATGAAAACATGATGCGCTTCATAATGGTTAGTGTTCTGAAGTTCATGATTTTTAGCAGAGTTGGCCGTGACATCATCCGCAATCTTTATTCGGCCAAATTTTATTGAACATACAATTATATACACCAAGCTTTACAACTCAGGCCCTAGACCCAAACCCTAAAAAGAAACACTAAAGCCTTCAAGCCGATATGGCCCGTCTAAGCTCTTCCAACCCTCCCAGCCGCGGGGGAGGCCAAGGAGGCAGAGAGCCCGGTGCTCGCAGCCGGGACCTCAGGTTCAGAGATTTCCGGGCCAAAAGCGGCCAGGGAGTCGTTCACACAGTGTTTCGCGTTTCGGGCGGTTCCCGGTTTAGGACTTTTGGGGTTTTGGTTGTCAGGCGTGGCTAAACTAAACTAAACTAAACTGGTGGCCAGTCGTACCCCGCCGTACGCTTAAGAAGACTCTAGTGGTGCCTTTGTGCAACGCAAAACCCCGAAGCACATGTCTACCCCTAAATCCCGAAACCCTTAAAGGCCCTAAACTCGATACCTACAGCCCTGAATCCAAACCCCAAAACCGTGATCCCTGAACCCTAAGCCCGTCTCAGGCCCCTGTGGCCCAATTCTCGGATGCCCGCACCACGGCTTCGGCCATGGCATTGCTGGACGCCCTGCTTACGGGAGCTCTCAAGTCGCTCGGTTTCTTTCAGAAGCACCTTGGGCTTGAGGTCGTTAATGATTTTTGGGTCTCAGGTTACAGGAGTGCTAGAAGGCGTAGCGTTTGGGCGTGTGGAGTCAGGGTTTAGGGCTTTCTGTCGTGGTCTTCAGAAACAAGCAAAGTCGTGACCAGCTTGACTCGACTATGCCCAGAATCAGCTCGACCAGTCGTCGACTTTGCAACCTTCTGCAGGATTTCATTCCAAACGGGCCTCTGAACACCTTAAGCCCCAAACCCCAAACCAAAAATCCTAAACCCCAAACCCCAAGACCTAAACCACAAGCACAAGAGGTTCCCAGAGGATATTCCCCTCGAAGCTCTGGAGTCGGATGCAAATCTCTACGCCTCGGTCTACGGCGAGGCCGCTTGGCTTCAAAAGCCCCCCCCCCCACCCCCAAAGTTTCTCTTTGTTTATGTAAACGCGTACGTACCGATAGAGAGCGAGAGAGAGAGAGAGATAGGTTTTCTTATATATATATATACATATGCATATATACATATACATATATATAATTATATATATATATATATATATATATCGTTGTGCATCGGATCTCCACCGCTGACCTCGGCTTGGTGCAGGTGACGCTCGAGGAGGCTGCGAATGCACGCGGTATGGATGATCTCTACGAGCCTGGGTGATTATGGCATAAGGCGTTTTCGCTTTTCGTCCTCGTTTCCGGAGATTTCGTGAATGAGTTGGTAAAGGTTGTTTAGTTTGTTCCAGATTTTCCGTTCCGGTCTGCGACATGTACTTGCGGTGTACTCTAAAGTGGAGGGCTTTATTTATATGTGGCTGAACGCGCCACCAGTTTCTACACAGTGAAAGGTTTTGAATCAGTCGCTCGATGATTGGCGAGTCGTGAATGAATGCCACTGAAAGCCACCCCAAACCAACGTCTCTATTGCCCCTTGAACGAAGCCACTCTCTGGAGTTTCCTGGACTCAGTCCTGGAGACTGTTGTGCGGACTTTGCTGTGTGCGTCTTTCCAGCCTTGATGCTCCCATCGGCCCGTTTCCGCACGTTTTGGGATCGACAGGCGATTCCGACGCCAGCCCCCCCAAGACCTAGACTCCAGAGCAATAAACACTGGTAGTATATTACCCGTATACTGAACTTCCACAGAATCCTCAGCCCCCGCAAGGCGCCCCAAAGAACATTTTCCCAGGAGCGGCTTTTCACGGCACATCGCATGGACAGCTTGGATCTGCTGCTTGGAAGGACTTCGAAGGCGGACGGGCTTTTGAGGCGCTTTGGGGGGGGTGTAGGATGGACTCAAGATCAGATCTTCAGCCAGATCTTACCAAAATCTTCCTTTGTGCATGAGGTGGGCTAACCTCGAAGCCAACACTGGATATCGGTAATGAGCTGAGGCGTCCCTATGTAAACTCCAAGCTCAATCAAGCCCTGAAGCCTAGACCGTAAACCCTTTTAACCCTGAAGCCTACATCCTAAACCCTGAGCCTCCTTAGGCTCTTCTCGCACTTTCTCTGGGCGAACTTCACGGCAGCCCTGGAAAAGCCCGGCGGAGTGATGGCAGAGACGACCTCGAGCTTTCAGCCAGTCACTGGCCGTTTTACATTCTTAAGGTTTTAGGGTGTTGGGGCTAGGGATTTTTTCGGGGGGAGTTTATTGCCTGCGGGTTCAGGATTTAGCGTTCCGGGGTTTGGGGAGGAAGGGCGTGGTTTGGCAGTCGCAGCATTGGAGCCGAGCATGCAAGGCTGTCACCAGTGGTGCGGAGTAGGGGTCTGGTCTACTGAGTCTACTGTTCCTGAATGCTGCAAGTCGGAGGATCGACCGTGCATGAGATGTCGTTCTGCGACTTTGCTTCATTTTCCCAGTCTGGACTATCCGGAACTGCTGCCAGTCGGTCCAGCAAAGCATACAGGGATGGGAAAGCTGCCCTGACACTTCTTGATCTGTTGTGTTCACCAGGACAGGTAATCTGCAATGCTGCTGTATCGTGTCATTTGCAGTCGCGACCGCGACTTTCACAAGAGGCCGACGCACTCGAGGTGTTCTTTCTAACCTGCAGTTTCTCAGGCGAGTCCCGTGAAGTCCATGATTTCAGGCGGTCCTTGGCTTCAGGTCAACAACCGGAGCTGGCTGCCGCTGCACGAGAACAGCGAGGTGCGAGAAGTTGGTACCAGATCCGAAGTTTGAGCAGCACCTTTACTAGTTGCGACGTGAAGTACATCTGCCCACATCCGAGTGCCTGGAGCTTCACACTTCTTCTTCTCTTGCTTCTTAATTATGGATGTTGCTACTGCTGTTGCTGCTGCTTCTTGTCGTCCTTGTCCTACTGCCTCTGTTACTTCCCCTTCAGGCTGCTGCTATTGCTGCTGCTGCTGCTACCGCTGACAGCACAACATGATTATCAGTTCTCACTTACTATTGCTGCTGCTGCTGCTACGACTGCAACTACGGCTGCGACTACGACTGCTAGTGCTACGCCTCCAGCTGCTGCCAGTGCATGCCTTGTGTCTGCTACTACTGCGATGCTGCCGCCACTAGTCACGAGTGTGACTGGCTGGTACCAAGGTTGTCTTAGATATTCTGCAGAAGCTGCATGGTCAAAATCCCTGAAGAGTACCACGCAGGTAGCAACGAGAAGGCGCCTCCTCATTGCTCACCTTCAGGCTCCTTTGGGGTAGAGTCGTTCAGCACGAGGAGGGTTCAGCCAAGTGGGACCGCTGACAGTGCAGATGCCAGGCATGCAGACAAGGAAAAGTAGAAGGCACATTGGCTTTGCTCGTAGTTTCGATGTGCCGTAGTAACCCGTCGCACATGTCATGCAATCGGATGGAAGTGCCCGGCCAAGCTGTGTTCCGGAACCACGTGGCATGGCAGGGTATTCCATGTCACATGGTTTCGCTGTATGGCATTTCACGTCATGTCAATTTCGGAAAATGCAGCATACGTCATGTAGGTTCAGGTGTGGACATAAATATTGTGTCACCTTGTGAACTGTTCAGGCACCATCATGAATACGAATGTCACAAGGACCAAAGCCGAAGCGCCTTGCCAGACTTGAGCGCTTTCCAGGAGCACACGGCCCTCTTCCTGCGGTGGCAGGAGCCCATCGAGGGAAAGCTGGCTTTCGTAAACAGCACGGGCTCTGTGGAGGTGGGGGTCACATCGAACACTCGAAGAGCCAAGATTCCCGGAATTTCGGAACCCTGCAGGTCACTTTCCGCCTCTACGACAACCTGAGCTTGCTTGGTGTTGATTACTACAATGCAGCCTCAGGACCTCTGTGGAACATCCATGGGCTCTCACTGCAAAAGGTTTTTTGATGCTGCATCGCAGGAAAATCCGTCCACTTGGATCTGGACCTCCCCGACACTTGTCTCACCGGGTTTAGGGTTCAGGGGTTTAGGGTTTACATGTCTCAGTCGGGATATGTCGCGATGTCTTCTTCGGGCCGGGAGTTGGAGTGTAGGGTTTGGGGTTGAGGGTTTCCTTCCGTCCCCCGTTCCAGAGTGCCCAGCCCGTTTCTGTGCCCCTGGCTACCCTTGGAACCCCCAAGCTAAGTGCCGAATCTTTCAAGAAGCCCTAAACCCTAAACCCTCTCAACCCCAAAACCTTAAACGATCCTAAGCCCTAAACCCTTAAACGATCCTAAGCATCACACCCCGAACAGCTCTGAGTCAGATCTTGTGGGCTCAGGATTCGGAGTATTTCCTCGCCGAGCTACTGGGTCTCGCCTCACAGCTTCTGGTGGCTCGGGGTACGACTTCTACTTTCACGTATGTATATGCACATCTATTCGTTGTTATTTGTATATGCATATACATATATGTATACATACATACATGCACACACACACTGTGTATGTATAAACCCTTGTATATTCAGTGACTGCTACACATTCGTGCATCTGCGTATGTATTTGTATGCATGCCTGCCGGGCTGACTGCATGCCTGCGTTCATACGTGCATGTACGTGTGTATATATGTATGTATGCATGTCTACATCTAATATGACTATAAATATATATATATATATATATGTATGTATGTATGTATGTAAGTATGTAAGTATGTAAGTATGTAAGTATGTATGTATGTATATGTGTATGTATGTAGGTATGTATATATGTATATATGTATGTATATATATATATATAATGCATTTGCCGATAGATCGATCGAGATGGTTATGTTTTTCTGGCTTCAGAGCGGCGCAGGTGGATGAGCAGGGCCGCCCCTTGTCGCCAGAGCTCGCCCAGGAGCAGCACGAGGCTGGAGAACCTTCAGCTCGATTGGTAAAGGCCGTTTCGGAGGCTCAGATCTCAGGAACTTCAAGGATCTCGGAAGGCTACCCAGCACAGAACGCCCCTCCGGTGAGACTAACCGGGCCATCGTCGCTCTGACTCAGCAGGGTCGAGTGATGGACAGGCGCGGACCTACCTGGACTCCTTTGCGGCCCTGCTGATGGACCCGCGAAGTTTGTATGACTTTGTGTACTTTCATGTCAGGTGCGTGCAAGGTAACAAACGGGCAAGCACTTGCACTTTTGAGGAAGTGTAGAGTCCGAAAGCCAAGGCTCGGAGACAGAGACGGAGAGACGGTGAGAAGAAATAAAAAAAAGAGTTCTTGATTCGCCCTTTCTGTGCAAGCCGATATCCCATGAACGTCATTGCAATCTCGCGTTGTCACACATATTATCGCTCTGGCCGACTAACGATTGCATTGATTGTCGTGTTTTAACAGCCCTCTACCCAAGACGGGCGGCCCTCGCCTGAGAGAGAGAGGGAGAGAGAGCGAGAGAGAGAGAGAGAGAGAGTGACAGACAGACAGATAGGGCGAGAGGGAGGGAGAGAGAGAGAGAGAGAGAGGGAGAGAGAGAGTGAGTGAGAGAGATGCAGAGAAAGAGAGAGAGAGAGAGAGACAGAGAACGAGAGAGAGCGAGAGAGAGAGAGCGAGAGAGACAGAGAGTCGAGGGGGGGAAACCCCTTCACTCTAGCCCTGGCGCAAGAAAGAAAGACAGAGAGAGAAGGAGAGGCAGAGAAGAACGATCAAAAAGCGATCGAGCGAGAGACAGAGAGAGTTCGAGAGAAATGGGAAGAAAAGAAGAAGGATATAAATGGTTCTCCCGAGAACAGATCAGGAAGGCGGTCGACAAGCACTTGAATCTCAAAGAGGTGTAAGGTACAGGGGCGCTCCATGACGAGCGAAGTGGATCAGTTTTGTGTCCAAGCGAGACCAATCTGCCTCGTTTCCGGTTCAACTTGTGCGAAGCATTGTGCGAAGCAGCATGCAAAACAACAAAGCCATCACCTCATTCCATATCAGGATACCCTCCCTCCCGTGCCATGGGATTCATAGCCTCGCGCTGAGGAAAGAAGATCGATATCCGATATGCCTCCCGGTAGACATGAGCATTGTTTTTCCTTCGCCTGAGCCTCAGGGCTTCCACTTGTGCCTATCACTCTCGTTCCGCACAGTCTTCCCGTGCGGGCCGGAAGGCTAAAGATAAGCGACGGAAAAATCGGGCGCCAAAAGGCTCTGAGAGGGCTCCAGACCGCTCGCACCTGCGGAGGAGCTGCAGCAAAACACATCGGAGGTCTTAGAGGCTGCGCCGGAGCGGCTCTTTGTCTTGGAGCTAGTTGAGGGTTTGCGATCTTTCATTCTGTTCACCTGGCATTGAGGGCGTGCAGAAACTCATTGCGCAAATCCCGATTCAGACCGGGTGTGCTTGCAACTTGTGGCGAGATGGCCTCGCAATTGCAGCTGAATGAATATCCCCTGAACCCATGTCCTAACACTCCGACGCCCTGAAACCCTGAAGCCCTTCAGACTCAGGCTGCCCCTTGAGGATGACTTCCAGCTGGTGGCTGAGGAGGACGTGGAGACCGCGAAGGCTTCCTTTGTCTTTGTGAAAGCAGGCTTTCCAGCGATACAATAGGATTTAGGGTTATTTAGGGTTTACAGTAGTGATCGGAGGACGGAAGAGGAGGCTCTGGAGGAAGCAGCAAGAGGAAGGAGAGAGGAACACGCGGGGAGAGAGAGGGAATGAGAGTAGAGAAGTCACAGTGGCAAGGACAAAGATCTTGCCTGTTACGGTGGTGCAGTGGCAACGTTTAGGATGAGAGTGATCTACTAAGACTGAGGCCAAGACGGAGAAAGGCAAGTTGATGATTCTAGCAAAAGGAAGCTCCAGCGAGCAAACACATTCTATGCAAGAGATGCTTTGGGCTTTCTGTTCTTGGGCTTTGAAGCTCTTAGTATGTGTGATGCCTTTCAGCGCCGCTCCTTCTCGTTGCAGCTGTCGAACACCCCGCCCATGCTCCTGGCGCTCGGGGTCTCCTGCTTCGTCCTAGGAACCGCCGCTTGGCCCAGTGCTGGGATTTTCGAGTCCGAGGTGTTAGGATTGAACCCTAAGCCCTAAGCCCTAAACCCCAGTATGTATGTCGGCAGATAGATGGCTAGATAGATTTAGATCCGCATGAATGCATATAGTCCTATGTGGTTCCGAAATAATGAAGCATTAGCGGTTAGCCAGTCTCCGTAGAGCATCCTAAACCCTGAACCCGCCAAGCCCAGGTCTTGCTGGCTGCGTCCCGGGCCAAGATGCAGAGATTTCAAGCTGGTTTTTTGGGGCTTTTGCTGAGCTCAGGGTTTATAAGGAGGCGACCAGGTTAATGCATCACGCACCGTAGCCTTTGGGGCTTTAGGATTTTGAGTTTGAGAGTTTAGGCTTCTGCGTGTCTGTGTGCGGCAAGTAGCTTGGTATCGGGTGGGTAAAGACTCATGCAAGTTTCATTACATTGAGGGACGCCGCCGTGGTCTCGGAGAGTTTCTCAGCGAGCTTTGTGACAGGCTACTGCAAGCAAAAGAGATCAAGCACACTATGAGACACTGCGAAATCGGAAGCCGTGCAAAGCATCCAATTTTAGAACCTGCTAACTTTCTAATCCCCTACAATTCCCCATCTAAACACCTCTAACACCCAGCAAAGGTGTTTGCCGTGCACCCAGGTTGGGCCCTGCCCCAGAAAGGTGGCCCTTCGCACGGCTCTGGCAATCCCTGGGGCGGCTGGTCTCGGACCGAGACCCAACCATAGTAGTAGCAGTAGCAGTAGCAGTAGCAGTAGCAGTAGCAGTAGCAGTAGCAGTAGTAGTAGCACCACTAGTAGTAGCAGTAGTAGTAGTAGTAGTAGTAGCAGTAGTAGTAGTTGTAGTTGGAGCAGTAGAAGCAGCATGTTACTACTACTACTACTACTACGACTACTACTACTACTACTACTACTACTACCACTACTACTACTACTACTACAACAACAACAACTACTACTACTACTGCTGCTACTACTACTACTACTGCTTCTACTACTGCTGCCACTATCCGAATACCAATAGCAGCATCAAGAACACAGCAAAAAGGAGGCGATTTCTTTGCGACGAGCAGCCAAAGCAGCGGCCATGTCCGTAGTAGCAAGAACAACAGCAAAAGCAACGACAGTTCTAGATAACAACGGTTGCACGGCAGTATCAGTAAAGCCGCCAACATCAACATTTACTAGTCGTACAAACGCGACAGCAACAACACAAGCAACAGCAACAACGACAACTATAGCAACTACGCCAACATCAGAAGCGACAACATCAGCGCCAACCGACGGCAACAGCGTCAGCAACAGCATTAGCAACAGCAGCAGCCACAGCCACCAACGGCCACAGCAGCGACAGCAGCGACAGCAGCGACAGCAGCGGCAGCAGCGGTAGCAGCGACAGCAACAACAGCAGCAGCAACAACAAGAACTGCAGCAACAACAGCAACAACAGCAACAGCAACAACAGCAGCAGCAACAACAGCAACAGCAGCAGCAACAACAACAACAACCACTACACCTGACACCACCCCAACCCCGGCAACAACGTTCAGCAACAACAGTACTTCCAGCACTACCAGCTCCGACTGTGATTAGAGCGACAGTGACCACGAGGCCTCATGTGGCTAAGGTTTTGCTTGCCCGGATGTTGATGCGTCAGGATGCGAGAGTCTTGAGTCGATGCTATCTAACCGAAGCTTGCATCCGTGCATCCAAGCACTTGTCAAGGTCCTTTTTGTCACGCACGTCGTGGGCCGGCTGATGAGGCAACGGATTGTCAAGCAGAGGTCTTCCTTTCGACGTTGCAGCCTGTGTTTTGTTTGGTCCAAGCTGCTCGAAACTCGGCACCTCCCTCACCTTCAGAAAGCCTTCCGACCCCAGTGTGTAAACCTGCTGAGACCCCATGCCCCAAAAGCCAGCCATGCACCGGACTCCTGGCCGTCAGGTTTGGGGGTTTTGAAGCAAGCATTCCTCGTAATCTTTAGGCTGCCCATGGCTTGGAGGATTGAAGATTTAGAGTCGGGGCTTTTTGAAGTTTCGCAGTATAGGCTGTGCGGGTACACCTAAGGTCGGGCAGTCTGACTCAGACTGTCCGCAGACTTCGTCTGCCTCGACGGTCCAAACGCTCGACTCCAAATCTCCACTTTCGACTCCGGTAACTCTCTTTCGTAGGTAGTACTGATAGTTGCGTGTAAAACACTGCAGGCATGCCCACAGCTGTCGAGGCCTGTCCCCGTCCTCGACCCAACGCGCGAGCACCCCGTGCCGCGAGTCGCGCGCGAGGCAGGGACGAGGTTCACTTGGGAGTCTTGCGTGAGGCCTTAAGGGCCGTAAGGCCTAAGGGCAGTTGCAGGTTCACTCGACGGCTACGACTACACGACGGCTAAGACCACATAAATTTCTATTACTGCTAGTACTAATTACTAACACTAACAGGAACAGTAATACTATAATATTATGTGTATTATCATCAATATTAGAAGCCAAAGGATCCGAGGAGGAACATGTGTGTAGCGCTGTCAATGTCGATCGGCCCTGAGTCAGGACCGGGCAGCTCGCGACCCAAACGCCGACAACGGCTGAACATCGGCTTTTTGAGTGCTCTGTGCTCTGCGGTTCAGGGCTTTTAGGGGTTGCTTCGTTCTGTGCCTCTTTCTTGGGAGTGTCCGGGATCTGCCTTGACAGCGCACGTTGGCCTGGAGAGCTTGTTCCTCCTCGTGCTTCGCTGCTTGTGCTCTAGTGAAGATACCCACGCACAGCTTGAAGCCCTGGAGCCCCTCTTGCTCCCCCTTGCAAACAGTCACTTTCCAAGCTGTTCTTGCGTTTGGCTCATGACGGGCAGCTGCAATCAACCCGGCAGTGCCCGGCGCCAAGAGGGAGCATTGCCGCAGCCACAAGCTCATCACTGTTGCTTGGCTTTTGTTGAACTCGGTCGTGTGTACTTGAGTGCTTTGCCGTTTCGAGTTGGCGTCGATGTCTTTGCTTCGTCACGATCCGTCGTAGATCTGTGGCAAGCAGAAAATTGCTTGCCCTGCTTCATGCATCCTTGCTAGAAAGCACGCAACACTTATGCTCGAAGAGGGCCAATCCTTGCCCCCACTCATCGGATTTTTAGGAGGATTGGAAGTCCATGTGGACCGCGATGCGGGGTTCTTCCAGTTCCAGTTCACTCGACGCAGACAGTGCTACGAGTGTTGTACGCTGATAACTTCTTTTCAGCCGCGAGCGTGAGAGGTCTGTTGGGCGCAGGGGTGACCGAGCAGCCGGCAGGCCAGGGTGTCACACTGACGTTGAGACGTGCAGTTGTGAAGGGCTTGAAGCATCTCCCGCCTTTTTGAGCCAGTTCGTGCCAAGCTGGAGCAAGCAACGACGATCTCTAAAGAGACTAGAGGGGTGCCATGGAGCGCCTCTTGTTCTTCGTGCTTTCCCTCTTTACCTTCAAGTTTTTGGTTACTGCCTCGGAGCCCTGCTCCGATTCATCCGAGTCCTGCGTGGATGGGACACCCGTCAAGGGTGGCTCCGAGCTCCTGCAGCGCTCACAGTCCTCCTCGAAGACGCTGAAGACGGCATCGTTTGGAGGGAGGAGCATTGCTGAGCTACGGGGAGCTGGAGGGCGTCCTTCGCCCGGGCACGGGAGCTCGGGAAGCGCAGCAAGCTGGTGATCGAGAAGAACTTCAAGTCCTTCGATTCCTCGCATTACAAGAGCTTCAACAAAGAGCTCAGCTGCATGGAGAACGTGGAGGAGGGCTTCGATCACCTCGTGACCCGGTCTTCGCTGGATCAGGAGCTGACGCCGGTGGAGCTTCAGGATTTCCGTGCACGGGTCATCGAGGAGATGGAGATCCTGTGCAAGCACGATGCCGCTGGCGGGCATGTCGAGTACATGCAAGACTTTATGCAAGCTTTGGAAGACGAGCGCCCTCTCTTGACTCAAAGGCTGGAGGAGATCTTGCAAGAGCAGTACCATGAGGTGAGCTTCGAGTTTGCCGAGTGGCTGGCCAACTTCTCCAAAATGGACCTCCAGCACCGCACCGGCAGCCAGCCGCCTCACGAGAACCGGACCCTTCTGCTGGAAACGAGCCGGAGCATCGTGGAGCGCATGAAGAAGCGCACTCTGCCCGCCAACTTCGACGCCCGCAGCCACTGGCCCGAGTGCGGCGAGATCATCGGCCGGATCCACAACCAAGGCGTCCAGAAGGTGTAGTCGTAGTCTCTCACGGCGCGTGTTCCAGAGAGCGAGAGACAGTGCAAGTTCTTGTCAGGTCAATGCGGAAGTTGTTGGGCTTTCGGAGCATTATCAGCCGTGGACAGCCGCCTCTGCATCTCCACGAATGGTGCCCTGTCCAGTGAGAGAAGGGAAACACTCCAGTGAGAGAAGGGAGACACAGAGAAAGCCGCGCTGGCATTCGGTAGGTTCTCCGGGCAGAACGAGAGGCAGAAGAGGCGGAAGAGGCGGAAGAGGTAGAAGGAGTTACAGGTAGAGGACACGAGAGAGAGAGAGACAGAGACCGGCCTCTATGCCCAGGAGAGAGAGAGAGAGAGAGAGAGAGATAGAGAGAGAAGGGGGCGCACAAGCGCAGAGAGCAAGCCGCTCGAAAGGGACTAGAGTGTTTGGGACTAGAGCGTTTGAGAATCAGGGAGCAAACGCTCGAGAGGGACTAGAGTATTCGAGAAGCAGTGAGCAAACCGCTCGAAAGGGACTAGAGTGTTTGGGAATCAGGGAGCAAACCGCTCGACAGGGACTAGAGTATTCGAGAAGCAGTGAGCAAACCGCTCGAAAGGGACTAGAGTGTTTGGGTATCAAGGAGCAAACCGCTCGAGAGGGACCAGAGTATTCGAGAAGCAGTGAGCAAACCAATCGAAAGGGACTAGAGTGTTTGGGAATCAGGGAGCAAACCGCTCGAGAGGGACTAGAGTATTCGAGGCTCGATTGGGACTAGAGTGTTTGGGAATCAGGGAGCAAGCCGCGCTTCAGAGGGACTAGAGTATTCGAGAAGCAGTGAGCAAACCACTCGAAAGGGACTAGCGTGTTTGGGAAACAGGGAGCAAACCACGCGAGAGGGACTAGAGTATTCGAGAAGCAGTGAGCAAACCGCTCGAAAGGGACTAGATTGTTAATCAGGGCGCAAACCGCTCGAGACGGACTAGAGTATTCGAGAAGCGGTGAGCAAACCAATCGAAAGGGACTAGAGAGTGTTTGTGAACCAGGGAGCAAACCGCTCGAGAGGGACTAGAGTATTCGACAAGCAGTGAGCAAGCCGCTCGAAAGGGACTAGAGTGATTGGGAATCAGGGAGCAACCGCTCGACAGGGACTTGAGCAAACCGCTCGAAAGGGACTAGAGTGTTTGGGTATCAGGGCGCAAACCGCTCGAGAGGGACTAGAGTGTTCGAAAAACAGTGAGCAAACCGCTCGAAAGGGACTAGAGTGTTTGGGAATCAGGGAGCAACCGCTCGAGAGGGACTAGAGTATTCGAGAAGCAGTGAGCAAACCGCTCGAAAGGGACTAGAGTATTCGAGAAGCAGCGAGCAAACCGCTCGAAAAGGGACTAGAGTGTTGGGGAATCAGGGAGCAAACCGCTCGAAAGGGACTAGAGTGCTTGGGAATCAAGGAGCAAGCCGCGCTTCAGAGGGACTAGAGTATTGGAGAAGCAGTGAGCAAACTGCTCGAAAGGGAGTAGAGTGTTTGGGAATAGGGACGAGAGGGACTAGAGTGTTGGGGAATCAGGGAGCAAACCGCTCGAGAGGGACCAGAGTATTCGAGAAGCAGTGAGCAAACCGCTCGAAAGGGACTAGAGTGTTTGGGAATCAGGGAGCAAACCGCTCGACAGGGACTAGGGTATTCGAGAAGCAGTGAGCAAACCGCTCGAAAGGGACTAGAGTGTTTGGGTATCAAGGAGCAAACCGCTCGAAAGGGACTAGAGTATTCGAGAAGCAGCGAGCAAACCGCTCGAAAGGGACTAGAGTTTTGGGAATCAGGGAGCAAACCGCTCGAAAGGGACTGGAGTATTCGAGAAGCAGTGAGCAAACCGCTCGAAAGGGACTAGGGGTTTGGGAATCTGGGAGCAACCGCTCGAGAAGGACTAGAGTATTCGAGAAGCAGTGAGCAAACCGCTCGAAAGGGTCTAGAGTGTTTGGGAACCAAGCAGTGAGAAAAGCGCTCGAAAGGGACTAGAGTGTTTGGGAATCAGGGAGCAAACCGCTCGAGAGGGGAGAAGCAGTGAGAAAACGCTCGAAAGGGACTGGAGTGTTTGGGAATCAGGCAGCCACCGCTCGACAAGGACCAGAGTATTCGAGCAGTGAGCAAGCCGTTGGAAAGGGAGCAGAGTATTTGGGAATCAGGGAGCAAACCGCTCGAGGGGAACTGGAGTATTCGAGAAGCAGTGAGCAAACCGCTCGAAAGGGACTAGAGTGTTTGTGAATCAGGGTGCAAACCGCTCGAGAGGGACTAGAGTATTCGAGAAGCAGTGAGCAAACCGATCGAAAGGGACTAGAGTGTTTGGGAATCAGGGAGCAAACCGCTGGAGAGGGACTAGAGTCTTCGAGAAGCAGGGAGCAAACCGCGCGAGAGAGACTAGAGTATTCGAGAAGAGAGCAAACCGCTCGAAAAGGACTAGAGTATTCGAGAAGCAGTGAGCAAATCGCTCGAGAGGGACTAGAGTATTCGAGGCTCGATTGGGACTAGAGTGTTTGGGAATCAGGGAGCAACCACTCGAGAGGGACAAGAGTATTCGAGAAGCTGTGAGCAAACCGCTCGAAAGGGACTAGAGTGTTTGGGAATCAGGGAGCAAACCGCTCGAGAGGGACTAGAGTATTCGAGAAGCAGTGAGCAAACCGCTCGAAAGGGACTAGAGTGTTTGGGAATCAGGGAGCAAACCGCTCGAGAGGGACTAGAGTATTCGAGAAGCAGTGAGCAAACCGCTCGAAAGGGACTAGAGTGATTGGGAATCAGGGAGCACAACCGCTCGAGAGGGACTAGAGCATTCGAGAAGCAGTGAGCAAACCGCTCGAAAGGGACTAGAGTGTTTGGGAATCAGGGAGCAAACGCTCGAAAGGGACTAGAGTATTCGAGAAGCAGTGAGCAAACCGCTCGAAAGGGACTAGAGTGTTTGGGAATCAGGGCTCGAGAGGGACTAGAGTGTTCGAGAAGCAGTGAGCAAACCGCTCGAAAGGGACCAGAGTTTTTGGGGAATCAAGGAGCAACCGCTCGAGAGGGACTAGAGTATTCGAGAAGCAGTGAGCAAACCGCTCGAAAGGGACTAGGGTGTTTGGGAATCTGGGAGCAAACCGCTCGAGAGGGACTAGAGTATTCGAGAAGCAGTGAGCAAACCGCTCGAAAGGGACTAGTGTTTGGGAATCAGGGAACAAACCGCTCGAGAGGGACTAGAGTATTCGAGAAGCAGTGGGCAAACCGCTCGAAAGGGGCTAGAGCGTCTGGGAATCAGGGAGCAAATCGCTCGAGAGGGACTAGAGTATTCGAGAAGCAGTGAGCAAACCGCTCGAAAGGGACTAGAGTGTTTGGGCATCAGGGAGCAACCGCTCGACAGGGACTAGAGTATTCGAGAAGCAGTGAGCAAACCGCTCGAAAGGGACTAGAGTGGTTGGGAATCAGGGAGCAAACCGCTCGAGAGGGACTAGAGTATTCGAGATTCAGTGAGCAAACCGCTCGAAAGGGACTAGAGTGTTTGGGAATCAGGGAGCAACCGCGCGGTGTAGGGGGTAATACCCCTGCACCATAGCCCTGGCGAAAGAAAGAGAGAGCGAAAGGGCGATTGCCCACACGACAGAGTAATTGAGAGCGAGAGAGAAGAGAGGCCAGAGAGACCAGGGCTCGCCGATGCGCGGATGCTCGTGCTGCCTTAACCGCGAAGAGAGGGGGAGAGAGGGTAGCGAGGTTGACAGGAGAGGAGACGTAAGTATACGCAAGTGCAGAGGGAAGTCTGAAGGAAGAGGAGTCTGAGAGGAGCGTTGCCTGTCGAGGCCTCTTCAGTGGCCCCAGTGCACAGATCGCCCGCGGCTTCGTGACCTCCTGTACCTACGAAAGCCCCCGCGATGGCTGCCAAGGAGGTTGGCCCAGTGACGTTTTCAGGTCCCGACCTCAGCCTCCTGCGACGGTGATCTGTGGTGTCTTGGCCTGTGTCGAAAACCACAGGGCGGTGGTGTCATGTGAGGTTCTTGGACCAAAGTGGCTCCCCCACCAGCGGCGACGCCGGCTGTTCGCCGTACTTCGGGCACGGCGAGGGCACGGAGCACTTCGCTCAGACCAGCGCAGCGCCTCCGTGCCCGACAGAGTGCTCAAACACCGGATGTTCAAGGACTTTGCACGAGGATCGCTTCAATCTGGGCCTCAGCACCTACCTCGACCATCCTCGACCTCGACCTTATGAGCCACTCTAAGCCCGCCCTCGCCTACCAGCTGATCCGGGAGGCGCTCTTGGCAGGCGGGCCGGTACCCGCAGCCATGATGGCCGATGGGCCCTTCATGGCCTACTCCAGTGGGGTCTACACGCATTCCTGTGACATGAGCCCGAATCACGCGGTGACCGCCATTGGCTGGGAACCCGACAGCTGGATCTGCCTGAACTTCAGCCGCAAGTGGCGGTGCTTCCTTAAGTCCCCTCTGTTCTTAGCGGCCCTAAACCCTAGCCCTAGCAGCCCTAGCATGATTTAAGACGTGGCGAGCTCAGGAACTCCTGGGGACCAAACTGGGGTGGGCTTGTGCGTTTTGACGCACGTCAGCATCCCGACGATGAGCATGGCAGGCACCAGCGAGCCTACGGCTTCCCCCTAGCCGGAAGCACAGAAACCCCAGCACCCGGCCTGAATCCTGCAGCTCGCTATCCGAGCGTGGATGGGGCCATCAATGCGATGACAGCCGTGACAATCAACAGGGGCTGCAAGTGCTCAGACACCTGCGCCACAAAGTCTTGGGATCCCGACCCAGTCCCCTGGTGCTTCGTGCAAGACTCCGTCTGTCAGGGCACCAATTGGGGTTACTGTGAGTATCAGGATGCCGGTGCAGCCGCCACCACCACCACGACGACGACAACGACTACCACGACTACCACAACCACCACTACCACCACGACTACCAGCAACAACCACGACGACCACTACGACAACCACCACGACAACCACCACGACCACTACGACAACCACCACGACCACCACGACAACCACCACGACCACC